>JAODAL010048222.1:0-29199 GCA_025379985.1 Phyllomedusa bahiana | reverse complement strand
GAAAAAAAAATTCATATGCCCAAAAACGGAAACATAAATACATATTTGATCAAACCAATGTGTATAAATAACCAATACAAAATAAAACCATAATAATAAGATAATACAGACCAAATAGCACGCTGAAAAGATGCCCTGTGTTGTGTAATACACATTTCTGAGCTCGGTTAAGCAATCAAAACCTCTAATATAAAAAAGGGCGATCGCGCTCTGTTTGCTAAAAGACCTTTTTAAATTCCCCACAAGCAACCCAAAAAAACATTGGGGGATTCTTGGGGGCAAATTTAAATTGGTACCTCATACAGCAAAGAAAGAGCGATCCTTTTATATAACACATTTACTTTTTTAAAGGGGATTTGTAGCGGGAGATTTCCTCTGAGATCCTTGCACTTGTTCCCCTGAAACACCTGGCGCTTGTGGTAAGTCTAAACCTCTCCCTACTCCCCAAGCTCTTGTTCAGGGATATATTGTGGGAAACATTTTTTATTTCCCTACCTGTTTATGATTTTCTCCAAAAAAGCAAAAATGCAGACAACATTAATAAGGTACAAAACCGTTATACTACCCGCTTTTTTTTCCATAACCAGTAGTTGTATATAAAAAAAAGTTACACCACTTTTAATAGACTTTGGGGGAATTTACTAAGTAGTGTATGGCAGTTTTCTGGCTTACGGAAATCATGTAGGAGGAAAATTATTGATACTGGCGTTAAATGACTTACATGGGTCTATATGGAAAGTGTTTAAGGCGTTTTCCCCCCCGGGACCGGTTTTTGGGGAGTTTTTCAGACGTTTGCGGTTTTAAAAACCCTCGAAAAAAACCCGGGCCCCAAACTTTTACATGGCCTCTAGGAAAACAGTTTAACAGTCCCCACGCACGGGTTTTTTCCCCCCGGCCCCTTTTTTCAACTGCCGGGAAAACCCCAAAAACATTCAACAAAATTCAAAACCCCTTTCCGCCGTTTTCAAGTGAATGCAAAGGGGAGGCTTTTTCCTGCCCAAACCCCGGAGAAAAGCCTCCTCCCCCGCGGCCATGGCACAGCATAAAAACCCGCAAATACCAAAAAACAAGAAAATCGGTATTTGTCCTGTGGCCTGGGGGCTGCCTAAAAGTAAGAAGTGCCAAGTTTTAAAGCTTAAACGGGTCATCTGGTTCACGTAAAAACTAAAAATAATCTGCTACTGGTAGCCCATAAGAAGAAAAAAAACAAAAAAAAAACGAACTACGATTTGCTAATCTGTTCGAGCGCTGGCTCCCCTGGGTCTTCTGCTTACCTTCTGTTCTATTCCAAACGGGACAACACTGCTGCAGCCGTTGATTGGTCACATGCCTCTGCTTACATCACACGTCATTAGCTACAATGGTGATATCCCATTCGGGAGAATACGGAAGGTAAATAGAAGACTGTTTATAGCCAGCAAAAGGAAGGTGAGTAGGTGAGTGGAGTTTTTTTTTAATTGTATTGGCCACCAATGGCAGATTATTTCATTTTTACATGAACCAGAATACCAGACAACCGGTTTCATATATTTTCTGCAAGAATACTGACATAGATTACTTCATAAACTTCCCCCATAGTTTTCTGGTAATCAATTGTTTGTGCAAGTTACACAGTTGAATGGCATTATTATGACTATTTTTGACATCTGTAGTGGATAGCTCATGAAGTCACGTTTGGTGAGATGGCTTGGTGGATATAAAAGGTATGCAATAGGCTGTTTGCCTATATAACCCTTGTTGATGTCATGGGCAAATGGGGCAATTTATCAGAGTTTCAAAAAGGGATGACTATGGCTTTTGAGCCAAGGGTATCAGTATGACTGTGCAGTTTGTTAACTGCTTATATGCTGCTGTGGTGAAAGTGTATTGTGAGTGGACACATAGCAGCAATGTGATGTGCAAACTCTGGAGCACCACTTGCCGTTGATGTGAGAGGTAAAAGTTGACTACTAAGGTGCATGAGGGCAGATCAACACTCTATATAGGATTAGCTCCCAACCAAAATGAACCTGGGGACTATCAGACATGTGTCTTAAACAACAGTGCAGGGAACCCTGTAACGAACCTAGGTAGTGCATCCGCTGGGTCACCGCAAGGGGTGGTAGAAGCCATACCAGGGAGCGGAGTCTAAGTGGGTCCCGGTTTTCACCAGTGCCCGCCGCAAAGCGGGATGGACTCGCTGCGGCGGGATTCCACCAGGTCGCTATCCCTGATGCGACTTGCTTGCAGTGGCAGCCGAGGTGCAATGCAGTACCAAATCGACAGGCGAACTCGTAGTCGGGGACGGGCCAAGAAGTCAGGGCAGGCAGCAAAGGTTCGTGGTCAAGAAACGTAAGCCGGAGGGACTGGTACACAGAACTGGCAACCAGAACGTAAAGCAGGCTTCCTTGCATAGGGTAAGGGCACTATGGATTCGGCGGAGTCCAGGAAGAGGTGGAGCCCTTATATAGAGTCAGCGGCCGACAACCCCAATTACCGGCGCGCTGTCCCTTTAAAAACAAGAGAGCCGGCACGCGCACGCCCTAGGGAGCGGGTACACGCACCGGCCGGCAGTCAGGAGAGAAGCAGCAGGAGCGTGGTCAGGTAAGACTGTGCGCCCGTGGGAGAGAGTGCGCCCGCAAACCGCGGCGCAACGCTCCCCGGGCACAACAGGGACGGGGCAGAGAAGAGTGCACCCACAGCCCGGACCACGGGCTGTGGCGCTACTCGCAACAAACCCTACTGTGTATGGAGCTCCAAAGCAGATGTATGGTGACTGCATTTCTGCTAAAGGCAGTGCATCAGCAGGAAAGGCTTATATCTTTACAACAGCATCAGAATCAGATCTCTCAGGGGTTGACAAAGGGCTTCCTCCTCTGATGTGTCACATTTTTTGCTTCATATAACAGATGGATGTTGGCATTTCACGTGAGAAACATCAAGAACAAACACTCTGCGACCATTGCTGGTAGAACACAAGCTGGTGGTGGAGGCGTTGTGGTCTGGGAAATGTCTTTGTGGCATTCTCTTGGCCACTCATCCATGTGGAAGGCATCTCAACAGATTTGAGTATCAATCCCTTCTTGCAGATCATATACACCCATACATGCTGATTGCCTTCCGAGTTTTGGATGGGATCTTTCTGCAAGACAATGCTACATGTCACACAGCTAGAAATGTCCACAATTGGCTGGCAGAACACGTCCAACACTTTCAAGTGCTTAACTTGCCGTCTAATTCCCCAGACTTGAACCCAATTGAGCATCTGTGGGGCCACCTCGATTGTTGTGTTTGCTCTATGGATCCTCCCCCACGCTCCCTCCAGCAGTTGTGGGATGCAATCAGCATGGCTCCAGATACCTGTGATAACCAATCAGGACCTAATTGAGTCACTCCCAGCCCATCTGTCCTTTATGCACTCTGCAGTTACTCTGGATATTAGCTGGTGGTCATAATAATGTGACTTGACTGTGTATATTTCCACAAAAATCGCTTTTACGCTTTCTTTTAAAAGGGGCTACAAAAGCTGGTGGAGTTTACCAGAAAGGGTGGTGGCAGATTTACTACAAATTTTTATCAGAAATTGGTGTAAATTATAGATAAGTTTCACGTTATGGTGCACAAACAGCCGAAGATACCTCAAAAGTCTTACTACATTTGGCACATCTTTCTCTAGAGTACTTGGCCTTAAGAAACTGCTTCTTGTCAGTTTATTGGGACCTTCAATAAAAAAAAAAAATCAGGAATGGAAATCCCATTATACTCACAGTCTCACTTTACCATGATAATTTAAAGGGTTATTCACATTCAATTGATTAGCTTTAAACATGTAGGCAGAAGTAAGGTAGGACCCCCCTCTCTCTGTACTCTAAGGCTATGTCTACACGGCACTGGTTTACTGTCGGATTTTTATGGGGATTCAGTAATCCGCAAAAATCCGACTGTAAATGATCCCCATAGACCTCAATAGAAAATCCGAGCTGTAGTTTTCACAGCTCGGATTTTCTGAGGCTGAATTTCAAATCTGAAAACCGAATCAAAAATCTTAGAACATGTTCTACAATCCGTCGTATTTCACTTGATTCTAGTACTGTTCAATGTAAACGGGCTGCCTGAAATCTGAAATCTGACCGTATATTCTGCGCAAAAGAAGGCGGTAAAAAACTATAACAGAATGCGTCACTCCCTGCAGTGTCTAATCAGCTGGACAGAGCTTGTTTATGTTTCTTACTGACAAATTTTAAGGGGCCGTTTACATGGCACAGTGCAAATACCGGTCGGAAAACCCAACCGGTATTTGCTCTGTTTAGGGGCATGCAGGGGGTGGCTCTTCTCTGCGGTTTGCGGATTCAAGCCCTCCCCTTTCGTTCCGACATATTCATGTTCCGCCGAAAACCGAGACTGCTGCACGGATTTTCCATTGAGGTGCGTGTAAAAAGTTGACACCTGGTTTACAGATGACTTTCAACATGTCTAAAACCGGGTGAAAACCTGGACCGTGAGGACATGCTCTAAGGGTGCTTTCACACAGTGCATTTTTTTATGTGTTTTTGGATGCGTTTTTTTGTGCAGAAATAAACAGCATTAATTGCTTTGCCTTTCTGCACAAAAAAATGGATCCGAAAAATGCATAAAAAACGCAGGTGCCACTTTGACGCATTTTTCAGATGCTTTTTTGTGCAGAAAGGCACAGTAATTAATGCTGTATATTTCTGCACAAAAAACTCTCCAAATACGCACCAAAAACACAGCTGTGTGTAAAAGCACCCTAATGCTTTAGAGCTCTGTAGGTGTCTGCCCTGCTGTCTAGAAAGCTCCATCACTAATTACCCTCTAACAGGCTCAGCTAGGAGTTGCAGAGCTGAAATGTCAGTCACTGCTGTAGAATTACCCACAGCCTAACCAAGATGTTGGAGCCTGCAGCTGGCTGTGGCTCTTTGAAACAGCCTGGTGAGAACACCCTTGGTGAGATTTGTGCTCACCCTGGTGAGATTTGTGCTGTTGCCCAGAGACGTCTTAACAGCATTATGGGCCCCGGGCATAACACTGCAGTGGGCCCTGCCCAAATACATGACATCACACTAGGCTAGTCCTCTATTCACCCCCAAGCACACTAATATTATTACGTAACTTATGTCTGGACACTGGCAGGATGCAGCCTACAGGACTAATTGCCAGGGCAGGGAGCCTTTGGCCCCTTTCTCCACTGCGTTTCTTAACTGTTTTCACGTCCTAAAAACACACAAACAGATAAATAAGCAAAGCCAAGCAATCCAGGGTATCTTTCTTGTATTTCTGGGACATCAAAAGACAAACTGGGGTCCCTATACTTGTGGGGCCCCTGGGCAACTGCCTAGTGTGCCCAATGGAAAAGATGGCACAGCTGTTGCCACTGTTTAGTAGACACAAGAATATCTACATTGACGCACTGTAACAAACCGCACCTGTATGAACAGGGCTAGGTAAATTTAGGATTTCAGCCTCTGGAGTGAATATTGTGCTTTACTGAAAGCAAGTCAAGATTTGGAAAATGGTGAAGTATTGAAGCACAAAGTTTATTAGAAAGGTGCAGAACTTTCCATAATACAATGTTCGAGCTTTGTTGACGTAGGACTGGAAACCTTCTTAAGATCCTGGAACATTAAGTATTACCCCTCCCTGTCCCTCGCTGTGATATATTTGTCACAGGGATGTTCCATGCAGCTCCCGGTCTGCTGTGGTTGTCCTCACTATGAGGACAAATGTGAAATTAAATTCCTGCTTGCTCAGTAAAAAGTGAAATAAATGAAGGCGGGATGATTGTGGCTGAGCGCCTGGCACCTCATTTTACTTTTAAAGTTAATACACGGTGCTTAGCATCACGCTCCGATTGATTCTGCCCGTCAGAGGTGTTGCTGCTGAGACACAGGAAATCGGAGCGGCCCTGTCTGTTGTTTTCATTGCTTCATTCAGTCATTCACTCAACAAATTGGATGAAATTGAATATTTATACAAGCTGGATATTGGAGAAGTTACTCGTGATTATCTCACTTCATGTCGACATCTTTCTTGCTGGTTCTTGGAAAGTCGTAAATCTGTCACCATTTATTTCTCTCTTGCCGTCTTGTGCCCAGGAAACACCTTGGCGGAATACTGATCAGCAGTGACGGGGGCTGTAAATTAATCGTGTTCTGGGGATAATTGCATTGTGTTTTGTAGCTTGGTGTTCTAGGTAAGAAAAAGTATTGAATGGATGGACTGGATCCAAGCCCAACTTCACACGTATTGCATTTAACTTATGTCTGCTATTTATTACAGCTAGCATTACATTTAAAGGGGTTGTCTCACTACAAGGATTGCTTTTTATGCTAAAGATCTTGCAAAAACAAGTCATTTTGCAATATGTGTCCATTAACAGTGTCCTACCTATTCCTAGATATCCCCTCTTGTATGGGTTGCATCAGCCCCTCAGGTTGCTATAGCTACAGACCTGTTCTATCTCTCATGATAGGCTACTAGTGATGGTTGCTATAGCTACAGACCTGGCTTCTACTGCAGTCTAGTAGAAGCCAGTAAACACACCCCTGAATTCAAAATTAAACCAAGAAAACAGGACGAATCAATGTAGTGAGACAACCCCTTTAACCCCAAAAAAGCCCAATGATCCTAACTGAACTGTGGATGAGGAAGAGGGTTGTATCACAGGAGGTCCCTATTAGAATGGGTTCCTCAGTGAAGGTAGTGCAACCTCTCCCCTCTCATCCCATGCCCAGATTTCCATTTGTCTTACACAGAATGGTTGAAGCAGAGGAATCATATTTTACTCTGGCACATGGGATGATAATGTCTCCTGCACACTGTTAGGCCGTGTTCACACGGCTTATTCTGCCGCGTATTGGCGCCGTACTGCGCCCGATTGCGCTCAGTACGGTCCAATCCGGGCACAATTAAGGAACCAATGCATCTCATTGAGAACAGTGGAATCCCCTCCTCCCCGCCGGCGAATCGCCCGGGGGAAGAAAGTGACATGCACATATTACGCGCGTACGCGCCGAAACATTTGCATTGTCCATGGGGCCGGAGAGCGGCGCCCCCGCCGCCTCACGCCACCCACATCCGCCCCATTATTCACGGGTGGAATGGAGCGCAATCAATACGGCGCACAAATCCGTCGGGAATAAGCCGTGTGAACACGGCCTTACAGCCACAACCTGTGTCAGACTGAGGTGTCTGGGGCCAACCTGTACAGTTGACTCTTGGGGTCCACCAGTAAATCTGATTCATTGGGCTCACCAGTGGAGTTTATTCTTGGGGGCCATTAATGGAGTTAATTCCTGAGGCCTATTCTACAGCTTCTGTACATGATTGTAAATTACTCTTGCACAGGGCTGGGACAAGGTATTCTGGAGCCCAAATAAGGCACATAGTGTCCCATAATGGAAAATTCAGCCCACTCAATGACTACTTGCACCCGCTTTCTGCCTGGGATGGAGTGGCACCCAGGCAGTCACCTGCCTGTGCCTACCCGTCGTCCCGACCCTGCCCTTGTAATCTGCCTCTTTCGTTCTGCTTTTCTTCCTGGAAAGGGCCCACCATGCCAGGAGCCCACTGGTAGTTTTCCATGCTCCCCTGTTGGCCAGTCTGAGCCTGGCCACAACATTCCATCTTCAGTTTCAATGGAAGTGCAGGTTAATTTTGGTCTTTTTGGTATTCAGTGTTTGGGGAAGTGGCTGACTCCATCTTAGCCATGCACTTCACCCCTTTTTCTGCTTAAAGGCGTTTACTCACTGTAATGAGTAGCTTTAAACATTTAGAGAAAAATAAATAAAGATTTTTACCAAATACATTGCTGTTCTAATGTTACTTGTTCTCATCTCCTACTTGTTTACACAAGCTCCCATAGATAACTGACCATCTTTCTGTTCTCATTGCACCAGCAGCCCGGTCCAACTATGGTGATGTCACTCCCTTTTATGCCTTATCAGTTAAACAAGAACTTGTTTATCTAAGACACTCACAAGCTTTAACCCTGTAGAGCTCTATGGCCTTGTGCACTATAGTTTACAAACCTCTTGCACTCATGTCACTGTAACAGGCTCAGCTATAAGTAGCAGAGCTAATATGCCAATCACAGCTGTAGAACCACCTACAGCCAGGAAGTGTGAGCCTGAAGCTGTCTGTGGGTCGGTGAAAAGCATGGTGAGAACCCTACTTTAAGGTCATTATAATCAATGTGAATGGAGTTTGTATGGGGGTTTTAGTCCCACATAAACACATAAGATTTAGGGACTCACTAGATGAAGTTACCTTCATACGGTAGGTAGCCATACACAATTTGATCAAAATGTGCACTAAAGACTTTTCAATATGCGTAGAGGATAGCAGTAATGCATTTACAAGGTTTTATGATTATACTGTTTGTATGGGTCTTTAAGTGCTTCACTGTCACACTATATTGTAGAGATTCAAGTTTTTTCATTACAGCCATAACAATGTGGACTAATTTTGATCATTTTTAGTATTTTGTGTTTGAGGGAGTGATTGTTTCACACTTAGCCATTTCTAACTCCACCCATTACCTACTTAACCCCTTAATGCCAAACGCCTGAACAGATACTTAATGACCAGTAATTTTTTTTTAGACTTTATTGCTGTTGCTGGCATTTCAACAGTCCGTACTATACCAGTTGTAATGAGTTGTTGCGTTTATTTGTGGACAAGTTCGTCAATAAGGGGGAAAGTTTAAGTTCAGTTATAAATTATTGCAGAATTTTTCAATTTTTTTTAATTTTTTAATTTTTTTAAACCATTCACATTTCACACTTAACTTGTTAGATTAATCATACACGTTATTATGGTCATGTGGATACCTAAATATGTGGGTTTTTTTGTGTGTAATGTTTTGCACAATTTTTTTTTATTAAATATTTATTTTTTATTTTATTATTTATTTGTTTTTTCTACATTTTTTTATCTTTTTTTTTTGGTTTTTTTTTTTAATCCCATAAGGGGATAATATTTTTTTTTTTTTTTTTTTACCTTTGTAATGTATTAACAATTATATATGTTTAATCTTAATAATCTGTTTTCGTTTGACACAGACAGAAATTTCGGGGTACCCCCCACATTTCCCTGATTGCTGGCTTTTAACAAAAAAAAGCCCTGTGGCTACTCCAGGTCCCCAGGGTGCCGTTTTGCTTTTGGGCCCGGGCTTTTTTTTTGGGTCACTGGAGTCTCGATCAACCGACAGAGCGGGGGAAAGCCCTTTAACTATGCTGTGGTCAGGAACCACGACAATCAAAGGTTTTAGAACTGGGGAGGTTGTCCCGGGGAACGGACGGTGAATTAAATGCTCGTTCTCAGCTTTTGCTGTTGTCGCTGGGGACAAACGCCCCTGCGCGCCCGCCGAAAAAAAGTGGGTAGGGGGTCTTTAAGGCTTTTTTAAAGGGGGTTTTTTCCCCTCACTAAAAGGGTTTTTATATCTGTAAAAAGGGGGACGAAATTAAGCACTTTTGCAAAAAAATTTTTGGGGTTTTTGTATTCCCAAAATCTTTTAAAGTATAGCACTATCAGCTCTTTTTGTGTTTAACCCCAAAAACTCCCACCCTGGGGTTTCAGACCACCCCCCCTTTGCTGTGATTGCTCCCTGATTTTTTAGTTCAACCCCCCCCCCCCCTCTAAATGGGACATCCCCCCTGTCGGGCACACCCCTCTGCTGTGTTTGGGCTGCCCTGTGTTTAAATTTCCCCCCGGGACTGAATAAAACTAAAAAAAAGTAAACGGGAAACCGGGACAGCCTGAGTGAGGAAACTGGGGTTAATCTTTAGATTCATTTCCTCCCTACCCTTAAAATACACATAAATACTTTTGCTCCCCTCCCCCCCCCTTTAAATACACATATAATACACTCAACCCCCCCACCCATGTAAAACACACAAAATACCTCTGTTTCCCCCAACCCCCTTTGAACCCCAAAATTAATACACTCTGCTCCTCCCCCCATTTAAAAAACAAAATAATACTATCTGCTCCCCTCCCCCACCTATATAATACACTCTGCTCCTCCACCCATATAACACACAAATAATCCCTCTCGGGTCCCCCCCCCACCCAGTAACAAAACTTTAATACTTCGGGTTTCCCCCCCCCCACCCATAAAAATACCCCTTGCCCCCTCCATTCATATAACACACAAAAAATACCTCTGCCCCCCTCCCCCACCCTGTAACACACAAAAAATTACTTTTTTTTTCCCCCTTCCCCACCCTATAAAACCTCTGCCTCCCCACCCATAAAAACCACATAAAAGACACCTGTTTCCTCCCCCCCATAAAACACCAAAAAATTTCTCTCTGCTCCCCCCCCCCACCCATATAAACCCCAACATATAATACCCTCTATTTCCCCTCCCCCCGTATAACACACATTAATACACTCAACTTCCCCCCCCCAAATATAACACACATATAATACACTCTGCTCCCCCCATCCATATAACCCCAAAATAATACTCTTTTCCTTCCCCTCCCCCCCCCCATTAACACCATAAAATACCCTCTACCCCCTCCCCGTATAACAACATATAAACACTCTACTCCCCCGGGCCAAATAACACACTTTATAATACTTTCCCTGCTCCCCCCCCCAATTTTAACTACATATAATACACTCTGCCCCCACCCATATAACACAATATAATAGTTTTCTGCCCCCCCCCCAACCCATATAACACACCTATAATCCCCCACCCCTACTGCCAACCCCTATAACACACATTTGGGAAAACCAGATTTTTACATACGCAACATAATAGCTAGTTTTTTCACTATCGGGGAAAAAAATCAAATAATCCTTCCCCTTTTTAAAAGGTCAATTAAAATTTAAAAAAAAATTTAAAATTAAATTTTTGCCAAATGCCGAAAAAGAGAAGTTTTTTTTTTTAAAAGCATTTTTATTATTTTTCTGAAAAAGCCCAAAAATTACTTTAAATTTCTTTAGTTTTTGGGTAGCATTCCCCTTTTTAACTATATGATTTGGGGGGGAAAAGTTTTGGTTTATCATCCAAAAAGCTTTTTCACAATGGGTTTGGTATAAAATTTTGGGCCCATTCCCCCTAAACACAACGGTGTGACTGACCCAGTTTGGTTTGCCTTGCTGCACCTCCCCTTTTTCCACTTTGCCCAAAAATTTTCAAAGGTTTGGGAATCAGGGCTTTGGGGTTTGGCCACCCCAAAACATTGCTTTGTCCCCTTTAAACCCACTTTGTACCAGTTTGCCAGCAGGCTTTGGGTCATTGTTAGAGAGGGGGAGAATTAAATTCAAACCCGAAGGGGAAATTTTCGTTTAGAATTTCAGGAAAACTTCGGTTCAAAAGGGAAGCAAAAGTTTGGGGTACTTGGGGGGAATGAAGGTGCTTTTGTTTTGATAAAATGGCTGGCGAGCCATGGCGTTACATGGGGGCAAAAGCACTTCTGGGGAGGAAAGAAGGGCATTAGCCTGCATGACATGTGCTGAGATGAAGCCAATTCGCAGAGACGGCGGGGATTCTGTGTGACGTCACCGCATATATAAGTAACCGGGCGCCGACGCTGGGAGCTCCTACCGCTTACTGTACTCTCAGAGGAGGTTCCTGCCGCGGCAAAGTGGGGGGGGGGGGGGGATTGTTACTTGAAGAGGAAACTGATTTTTATACAGCGAATTATTGTGGGGTGTCTCAGCTTGTATCAGGGACTGTTCTCTTATTGTTCTATTTCCTGATTTTTTTGGGGTATTGGATCTGAAATCAGTGTGCGGCGTCCACTGCAGCTGCATATACATTTTAATGCTATCTGCTCACAGTCACATTGAATATCCAAGGGGGATCTAAGCCAGGTCCTTGTTTGTATTCATTTAAAGAAACAGCGTTTTTATAATACAAATAACCACTTCATTTTTTTGGAGCCTGCTCAATTCTTTTGCCAAGTTACATCCAGGGGTTAACTTAAGAAAAAACAAAAAATCGTTGTTCTGCTGTTGGTGGTGACTCCAAGAAACCGTCGGGGCAAGTTGGTGCTGCAGACCGCCCAGGAAGTTGGTGGGAGGAGCTTCGTGCTGCTGTGCTGCTGAGGGACCGTGTGGAGCTAGGTAGGGGAGACCTTGCCTAGTGAAGCCGTTACTTGCCTGGGACCTTTTGGCTTGAGGACTTGTAACATCTACCTTGTGAGTACCCCCGTATTTCTGATAAAATCTGCTTTCCCAGGGGCGGTGGCCAGCCCCCCTGGGGGGGCCGGGGAGAGGCCCAGCAGGACTTGCCTCTTGGTGGAGTTATATAGGTGCTTTGGTGCCATTATAGTTTTTTTACCACCTATTCAGAATTCTGGTGAGATTTGTGTTGGGACTGTTTCATAGCCAAAAAAAAAAAAAAAGACCCCTTTACTATCTGGGGTAGTGCACGAGGACCACCTGCCTTCCTGGGGGGGGTGGCACCCCCCAGGAGGGCACAGGGAAGCCACTAACATCATGGAAGCAGCAGCAGAGATTCCCGATCCCCGGTCTGTGCTGGCGGGGAGTGTGTGGCTCCATGCGTGACCGGCAGTGCCTCTGCCCTCCTCTGTCAAAAGGCAGCGGTTGGTGACCCCGCAGAAATGGGGGGGACATTCGTTCTTTAGCGGAGGCAATGGTTAAGTCAGCTGGGCAGAATAAGGATGCCTATATTGCGGAGGTAGAGAACTGGGGCTCCATGCTGTGGGAGCAAGGAGCAGGGCCATTGCATCCCGATACCTCCAGCTATTCAGAAGATACCAAGGCCTGGGCGCAAAGGATTGCCGTGGTTCAAGCAAGATCTACAGTACAAGACACCGCGCCAGATCATATGGGGCGCCACAAAGCGAGGTCCGATATCTGCAGTCATCAACCGTCTGAAGGAAAGGATCTAGACCGAGCTGATGGAGGAGCGGGAGAGGTGTGAGGTGAGAGCACCTGGAAGGAGCGGGCAATCTTCCAGGGAGAGCTGCTAAATGATGAAAGGTTCTGGCAATGCGATGGGTCGCGGATCCGGCAGCAGGCTCGCAGCCAACATGAGGCGGGAGGCAAGCTCGGAGTGCGAGGAAGGGAGGCGGAAGCGTCCGCACGTGAGTGTCCAGTCAGCCAGTACTCGGCCCTGGAGAGGGAGTGCGGTATGGATTACTGGAGGTGGGCTGGAGCGGGACGCAAGTTCCGGCCTCGTGTGCTCCTCGGCGTTCGCGCCGTTGCAGTGCGCAAGACCAGAAATGGAAGACCGGAAGTCCGGGGGCCGGGAAGCGGAAGTTGCGTTGTGGCGCCGGGGGGATGCCGCCGCCATCTTGACACGAGGGCAGGGCATGTACTGCGCAAGCGCAGTGAAGAGGCCCGGCGCCGGCTGAGTGTGCGGCGAAGACGTCGGCAGGTAAACTCGCCCCTGTGCTGGCGGCGGCCAGCGCCGACTGCCGCCACCATGATGAAGGGGGCAAGGGGTCGCCTGGCAGCTGCGGGTAAGCCCACCCCTAGGGACGAGAGATGATAGCCATCAATTAGGATGGAAGGGGCGGGCAGAAGCTGGACCGTTCAAGGCAGATCCCATAGTGGGACAAGTAAAAAGGGGCGGGGCGGCGCCGATGAGGCTATGGCAGCCAGCAAATTCTAAGACAAATAAATACTGCAGAATAGTAGAATCACAGCAAAGCAATACGGCAGAGTCATCAATATTTCCAGAATGCTTCATCTCAAGAGGTGCAAGACTATTCTACAGGTCAGACAGAGGCCAAACATCTGCGGAGCCCCCGTGAAGTGGAAGGCAAAGCTGGATCTCAGCGATCAACGCCCCTCTGGCCCGTGTCAGAGGATGAAGTAGAAACGACAGTGGAGGGCCTCTCAGCAAACTCCTGCGACATGGCCTTGAGGGAGATCAAGATATTGAATCCCTGTGCGGATGGCTGGCCTTGGTCTTCGGGGATGAAGATTCCCAGTAAGAAGACACCCTTAGTAGAAAGAACAAGAGAAAGAAGAAGAAGAAGCTGGTGAGTGGGTCCCCCGGGACCAGGCTAGTCCATGGGCCGGGTCGCAGCAATACCGCGGGCATCTGCAAAGCTGCCTCAGAAACCCCTCTCCACCCGAGGGTCCGTGCCCTCTATATAGTTGGGCTCTGGGAATCGGGGGGAGAGTAGGGGAGAAAACTTCTGGAAGGGCTGGTATCCTGAAGCCTGCGGGTTGATGGTATTCAGGGCCGCGGGTGCTGATGGGCCCACCCAAGGTACAGGGGAAGGTTCTTCAACACCTCCGAGGGGCTCACTGATAGGGGGGGAAAACCCCCTCGAAAAACCCAGGATGCTCCCTGAGAGGGGGGGAGTGCCAAACAGGCAAACAAGAGACAGGGGTGAACTCATTTCCTCATCTGGTGCGCAGGAGGGCAAGAAGGCACCAGAGGAGGGATCCCAAAAAAGGTAACAGGAGGTAAAGGCTCAAGTAACACCCACCCGAGGCAAGGCGTATTAGGGGTATCCGTGGCGACCATGGATACAGAGGGAGGTGATGTTCTGTCTCCCAATGACGTTGATGTGGTTGCCATGGATACTGCTGGTCCAGAAGATATAATAGAGGCAAGGATACAAAGTTCGGTAGTATTAATTAGGATGAAAAATACCCGTAAAGCTACGCAACGCGTGGCTAGGGGGGACGGGGCCTTTTGACCCTCTTACCAGCAGGAGACGGGGTGTTGCAAGGTTGCAGCGATTACATCTGGATGCCTGTAAGTAGGGAGGAGGACGACCCAGATCAGTGGGGTTAGGAAGTGGACCTCTCTTCGGATCGGACAGATTCGGATTAGGGGCCTTCCGAGAGAACCCTAAGCAGGGGGGAAGTTACATGCGGGCAACTTCCCACAGGAGGGCCAGACAGTGAGGCAGTTAGGAAACGTTTGGTTAGGCTAATCTGGGTAGGAGGGCAGTGATGCGTGCCCGCCCTCGATCTTGGGTGTGGAGCTGATTCCTGGGTATGCAGTTCAGCGCTAATGACAATTTTGCCGCTGTCCACCCCTACGGCTCTTCGGTGTTTGATGTCAGTTTCGTTCGGCCGGAGGGGCTGGAGCTCTTCTGGTCGAATTACGGACTGGCCAAACTCCGCCTGATATGGTCCCATTTCTCTGTGGGACCCATAAACGCCAGAGCGAGGTGAAGAGACGTGACCTTTTATCACCCATAATGAATCTATCTCTTGCTTACAAATAATGACTTGGCTGAGGCGCTTTGGTGAGGTCATGGGGGTCCCCGAGAAAAACAAGGATGAGTTTGGTATTTGGTCAGGTGCATGGACATTTTCAGTTAAACTGAAGCGTCTAGAAGGCACGGTTACCCACATTCCATCGGCCGCCTTCCTCGGGCGTGATCGGATCCAGGTGTTCTACAGGGGGCAGCCGAAGCTGTGTCACAAATGCGGCAGTCGAGGCCCACCTTCAGCGCAGGCTGCAGGGGTGCAGAAATGTGCCCTGTGCGGCACGGAGGGGCCATTTGCTGCGGTGGTGAACTGATTCGCCTCGCCACTTGTGTGGACTCCTCGGGGACCACACGTTCAGCCCCCCCCCAAACCTGTCCGCAAGTACCATTGCCAAGCGGTTGCCGCCCCTGCAGCGGGAGGTAGGTCTCTGCGGAGCTGAGTGGTACCAGCGGCAGAAAGGGGGGGCGGGGTCGGTGAGGAAAACGTTGGGCCTTCCAGGCAAGCGCCGCCAAAGGTGAGGCGCAGGAGACGGAGTAGAGGGGCGGAGCTGGGGGAACCCTTGGCCCCCTCTTCAGGTCCGGCCCCCATCAGTTGCTGAGAAAACCCCCACCCCAGCGGAGACGGCGCGCTGAGCGAGGAGGAAGGGCGGGTTGGTTAGTTAGAGCGTGAGTTGAAGGTGCCTTCTACACCAATGACTCCGTGATGACGATTCGGTGAGCCTGTGGGATGAGGGCAAAAGAGAAGAAGTGCAAGGGTAGCAGGAGGCCACAAAGGGGGAGAGAGGGAGTTCTTAAACCCCTTACATGTGGCATCCGCCCGGCCAGGTTACCGGGAAGGCATCCCCTTCCTAACCTCTGGTAGTCCTCTCGAAATAAGTTCGCAGCACTCGAGGACGTCATCCCTCTTCAGGTCGATGCGAAGGTGCGGACGGACAGGGCATCGGAGGTGGGGCATCCGGGGGGAGCCGAGCTCCTTCCACTAGGACAGGTTTCTTAGGGAGGGGGGGCTGGCTCGGCATCCGGGCTGGTGGGGAGGGGTGAGGCGGATGAGACTCTCTGTCTGCCTGAACCGTTATAGCAGGACAGGAGGGGGTCCACAGGTTCTGAGAACAGGGCTCGAAAGTACAAAGCCAGGCCCCCCCCAAAAAAATACGGAGTCGGCTTCCAACAATCTACTAGGTGGAGGGGGTCTCCCAAAAACAAAGGGGGGCAGCAGGAGGAGGAAAAAGATGGAGGGTTAAGGCCGGTGGGAAGGCCAAGGAACAAGACCAAATGAACATGGATAGGGTCTTGGATTTAACGTAATTTTCTTAAGTAATTTTGGTGTATTTTCTTGTTTTTTCATGAATAATGGTATTTCATATTTTATTTCATATTTTTCTATGTATTTTCTGGGTTTGTTAAGGTGGTTGACAGGCAGGGGCTCTCTAACTCCATCACCAAAGTGGATGGGCGACGCCCTCTCCGTTGAAAGCTGCCTCATTAACGTAGCCAAGCATCAGATCGAATGCGGCACGATATACCGGCGGTTTGATTTCTCGGCCGTGTGAAAGCCGTCATTTTTAGTTTTGCAGGGAAACTAGGCTGAATACCATCGCAGCATTACAAAGGCCCGGAGGGGAGGGTGGCGTTCGGGTCTCGTCATGGTCCCTGCAGTCCGAGCCGTATTACAGGAAGTGGCGGCCCTTTTTACCGCACCGGTTAAAAGCTGTAGGGTTATGGAGTTAGAGGATGGAAGGTGCTTGGTATCATCGACGCCGACATGGACGGCGCAGAGCTACCGCCACATTAATATCTATGCCCCCCATACTAAGTGGGAGCGCAAAAAAGGCCTGTTCATGAAGGTGAAGACCTCCTTATTTACTAGACGTCAGGTGATCTATTGGAGGTGATTTTAACACCATCACGACGGCCTTCAGATAGGGGAGGCTACAGAGATGCCTGGGCTTATGATAGTGTCGCTCTCAATAGCATACTCAGATTGCTTCGACTGGTGACCTCCACCCATAGGAGACTCCCCAGGTCACCCGGTTACACTTTTCTTTAGGGGTTAGATGTAAGGTCCCGTATAGATAGGTTTTTTTTTTGAAGGAGGAGACCCTTTCGTCACCCGGTGTCCGTGACGGAAGTGGAAATTCTTGACACTGCTTTAATTTCTTTTTCTTGAATGTTTTCAGAGACTCCACGGATGGGCAGGGGATACTGGAGGCTTAAATTCTGTCTCTCCTGGAGGAAGCAGATGTAAGAAATCCTTTGAGGATTTTATTCAGAGCAGGTACCTTTTAATAGGTCTCTGCTGCAGTAAGACCAAAGTGGTGGGAGATGTTTAGAAAAGAGCCAGCGAAGTTCTTCAGCCAGCTCTCGAGACCTCAGAGCACTGAGCACGGGTACCGCCTTGTATCAGGAGCATGCCCTGAGGAGGAAACTCGAGCAGCTTGTCTCGCATGGGGGTGACCGAGAGGACATCTCCAGAGTGGATGAATGCTCTCCTGAAGAAACAGGTGCCAGTCGATTAGACACTCGTCTTTAGTTCTTGAGAGGGATTTCGGCAGGTACCGCTCCCCCGATCCCTACAAGAGCTGTAAGGCGAAGGAGTTTCTAAGCTGGTATTGGGCTGATTGCTGATTGATAGTACAGAGACACTGAATCGTTCGCGATCAGGGATCCTGGAGGTCGTCAAGGCATATACTCGTGCCTCTTAGGGGAGAAGGATCTCGACCGGGAATGAACCGTCGGGTTTCCTGGCTGAAGCCGTCCCACGAAAGCCGTCCAAAGAAATCGCCAGGTCCAGATGGCCTTAAAATCTGAATTTCTATCGGGCCTTTAGGAGATCTTGGCTCCCCTCTTGACCAGTGTGCTATAACGGTGCCCGATCCTCGGGTACACTTCCCTGCAATGAGCGGTCTGCGGTGATCTTCTGTCAATGGGTAAAGATCCGTCCCGTATTAGAATTGGAGGCCATAGCTCTTCTCAATACGGACAGTATAAGGGTTTTTTGGCAAAAGTCCTTTTCAACAGGCTGGTGCAGTTCGCGCCCCGACTCCTCTCGGGGGTCCAGCACTGCTCTGTTCCCCAAGGCCGGAAGAGTACCTTAAGTGCCGTACTTGGTGTCCGTGAGGCAGGGTTAGGGGCGGCCACTGGGAGGGGTATTTGCTGTAATTGGATCAGGCAAAACGCGTTTGATCGAGTTAACCATGACGTTACTCTGGTTGACCTTGAAAGGTACGGCCTGCCGAGGGGTTTCATGCATGCTTAAGACCTTATATGCCATGCAGAGTTTCACGCTGCGTGACGGGTTGGTTGTGGACAGCCTTTTGCAGTTGGGCATGTGGTGCGGCAGGGGGTGCCCGCTGAGCCGCTGTTATAAGTCGTTCGCGATCGAGATTCCACTCTTGAGGCGGATTGAGCGGCGGGACCGTTGGCGGGGGAGTCTGCGCGGTCACGGCACTGCCCTGGAGAGCACTCTTTAAGGCTGGTAGCGTACGCGTGATGTGACCCTCTTTGTAGCCTCGAAAGAGGAGGCCAGAGTTGGTTATGACGGAGGTGGTCCTACTCGGCTGTGTACGGGTCCATGGATCAACCGGGATAAGCTGCGCAGTCTCTGGATGGGAGGAGGAGATCAATTCTTTTTGATCTCCGGACACCCTCCAAGACCCCAGTTATCAGCTAAGATCTGGGCGTCGAATTCGACCTCAGTGATTCACCCTACTAAAAACTGGGATGGCAAGGCTGAAAGGACGCCACTTTCAAGGTTAATCAGTGGACGGGATGGTCTCTGTCCCTTAGGGAAAGGGTTAGCTTGATAAAAACTTCCTGCTTCCTCTTTTCATCTATCTGGGAAGCGTGTGTCTTTTGCCAGTGTCTTGCCGGGTCAGGATCTTCTGAATGTTTTTCCAAATGTTATGGGGGTACAGGAGTGACCTAATCAAGAGGGAGGTTGGACGTACCGCACCTAGGGGAAGTTAGGGGGGTTTATCTATGGTCAACAGAGGTGTTCTTATGAAACACTTTTTTATGATCAACATAGGTGACCTCTGGCTTCAGAGGCCTCCTTGGTGGGTATCTCTATTGCCCGGGGAATGGGTTTGCCTTTCTTCCCAGGAAATGGGAGACAGGAGGGCGAGTGAAGGACTTACGCAAACGCAGCACGGACATCTCCGGCTTATGTCGCACCTGCTCTGAAGGGCCTCTTCGCCGGTGGGGTTTGGGGATGTGGGGATCTGGACTCAGTCGAGGAAGGTCCTCGACCACTGGGGTCTGTTGACCCATTTCACAGAAGCCGGCGGCCCTCAGGATGCCCAGGTACGGGACCTTCGGGTGGTGGGGGCCTTAGTCTTTTAAACAACAAGAGGGTCCCTTAACAAGGTTTCGGGACCTTGGCCTGGCGCTGCTTTCACGGGAGGTTATACGTCAGGGACCAACTTGAAGTACAGAAAACTCCGAGAAAGCGGGTTGTCCCTCAGGTGGAGTGCGGTTCGTGCTGGAAAGCTGGACCATTTCTTACTTCAATGTCCCTTAACGTACGGGTATCATCCCAAAAACTTGGTTAGGGGCCTCCACCGGTGGGTGAGACCTAGCCCAACCTTTCCCTTATCGGAGTGGGGACTATGGGACGTTCAAGAACCTTGGGTGGTCGGGGACCGTTATTGCACGTGGATGGAATGAACGGTGTTAGTGTCCACCAGCAGAAAGTCCTTCACGAGGGAGAGGTACTTTAGGAACATATCACTGGTGACACCCCCCCCCCCCCCACCCCCCCCCCTTGAGCGAAAAATCTGATTTGGAGGTGGAAAAGACTGGGTGCATTGTAAGGGCCTGCCTTCCTGTCGGAGGGGTTCTCCTTTAGAGTGCCCTAGTTCTGGACACCTCCCATCCCGGTGGTGGGCTGGCATGACACAGTAGAATTTTGTTTAGCTTTTTAGGCCGCTATGAAGTAAGGGGTTTACAGGCCACCAAACCGGGTCACCATTAGAAATCCTGTAAGTAAGTTGAGATGGTTTAGTTGGTAGAGTGGGGCCGTTGCGCGTGGTTCGCCGCTGCCTCTGTTGGTGGGTGTGGGCGGCGATCGGGCGTTATCATCTTCGGGCGCCTCTTGCCCCGTGGGGTGTTGGGAGCTCTGGGGTGTCGGGCCCCGCACGGGCCTGCAGCAGGCTGCGGGCTGTGGGACTGGGTGGCGGGACGATTCGGGGTGATGTGCCTTATGGGGTGGGGGGGTTGCGTCTTCTGGGGGGTGGTGCGCCCTGGTGGCTGGTACATGATGGCCGGGTGGCAGAGGGTGGTGTGGATTGCGTGACGGGCTCCCTGGTTTTTGTGTAGGCAAGTTTTGGAAATTTTCCAGATTTGGTTTGTATATAGTTATATATATATATGAATATACGGTTGATGCAATTTGTATATATTTGGTATATATTTTGTATATAGTGGTGTTTGTGTATTTTGTATTTTGTATATAGTGGTGCTTGTTTATATCTTGTACATAGTAGTGATTTAGGTAGAAGGGGATCATTGAGGCACTAGTCAGTTGGGTGGGGATTTTGGGGTTGCTCCATGAAGGACGAAGGGGTTGGACTCTGCAAGGGTCTGTGGGGACCCTGAGGTGGATTGCTTGACATTTATGTTTGTAATTTGACAAATTATAAGTTTGTGTTTAGTAGAAAGGGGTTCTTCTTGGGGCCCAGCGCGGTTGGGAGGGGGATGGGGGGAAACCACCATGAGAGACGGAGGGGTGGACTCCGAAAAGGGTCATGCGCGGGCCCTAAGCGGGGGAAGCCTGATTCATTTGTTTCTTTGATTTCATTTGGTTCCTGTTGTTAAGGAATTTAGGACTATTTTGACTTGAGGGTTATTAGTCATTATGTCATCATAATTATAATAAAGAAAAAAAAAAAATCACAGTGTGGGATGTGTGCCGGGTGGTATGTTTGGGTGTAGGGGTATGAGTGTGAAGGGAGTGGATGAATAGAGCTGGAGTGGAGGTTAAAGTTTGGAGTATTATGATTTCTGAGCCACTGTTGGCATTATTTTGGTTATTTTTTTTTTTTTTTAGGTGTGGTTTATGAAGCATTGAGTGTGATTATATGTGCAATAAAAAAAAATAAAGTAATAATAATAATAATATATTTTTGCCACTATGTGTGGTATGGAGGCACGGGGTAGTACATGTGTGGTGGCGGGGCACGATATGGTTGCGTGGTTAGTTGAGTGCAGAGTGTAATAGGTTGTAGATAAAAATAAGGTGTTATAGGTATAAATATGTTTTTAGTTCTGGACCAGCTTAGGCAGTTTTTTCTTTTCCCAAACTGGTAGTGATGAAATTTTATGTTGTGTTTTATTTTTGCCCGGAATGAATTGGGAATTTTTAGTGTGCCCTGGGTGGCCAAGCCTTACTTCGTGTATGTTTGAGCCGTAATAAGCTGGACTTTAGGACTTTTTCATGCCGGATAGGCTTACTTTAGTTGGAACATAGTTGGATTTATGTTTGAATCATGGTTTGCAATTGTTTTGTTTGGACTTAAGATTTATTACTTTTTCTAATATAAAAAAAGAGTTCCAAGAAACCGTCTATTTCACCAGCCAAAAAACTTACAATTTTCCGTGTTACCATAATTCACAATACAAAGGTTAATTACAATTTTTTCTCTTGTTGTGTAGCGTAGAAAACCGCAATTGTTTAACTCGCTACACCAGCTAGTAGTTTTGGTTCTGCTCAATTTCTTGTTGCGCAAATTTAATCCCAGGGGTTAATTTTACAGCGTTGTTTTTTTTGATGTGGTGACAAAAATAAACGGTCTTATCAACGCCAAAAATTTAAAATTTTCCGTTGTTCCATAATTCACAAGCAAAGGTTAATTACAATTTTTCTCTTGTTGTGTAACGTAGAAAACACGCCAATTGTTAAAACACTACCAAAATGCTATAGTGTTTCTGTTGCTTAATTCTTTTTGCGCAATTTACATCCATGGGTTAATTAAGCGTTGTGTTTTTATGCTTGTGGTGACAAAAATAAACGGTTATATCTTTTTCACCGCCAAAAATTACAATTTCCTGTACCATAATTCACAAGCAATGGGTAATTAAATTTTTTCTCTTGTTGTGTAGCATAGAAAAACACGCAATTGTAAAACGCTACAAAGCTAGTAGTTTCTGGTTTGCTCAATTCTCTTTTGCGCAATTTACATCCAGGGGTTAATTAAGCTGTTGTTCTATAGTTGTACTCAGTAAAAGGAAACTTTGTTTTTCACCGCCCACAGAAGAAATTCTGTAGCATTAATTCATATACTGAAGGTTAATTTAAGGCCTGTTTGTGCTTTTATATTCAGTAAAATACACAGAGTTTTTTGAACGGCGCATACAAGTCAATTTCCCCTGCCCATTTTGTGGAGCGCGAATTTATATCCAAGGGTTACCCAAGCATTCTAAGTGGGTTCATTTGGAGCCAAATACAGGGTGTGTATTTTTCATATACAGATATTCTTCTCAAACAGTGTCTGTACATTTTAGAACAAACAGTATGTCAGACAGAGAGGTGGCAGGCTCTTCACCTGTGAGTGGCAGAGGCACAAACATTCCTGAAGCAGTCCCAGGTCACAGCACAGCAAGGGGATGTCGCAGCAGGGGTCACTCGGTGAGGCCACAACTGCCGCTGTCATCTAGCTGCCGTGTGTTGTTCAGCAACCCAATTGGTTCTTGATTGGTTGACTAGGTCATCCACTTCCTCCCAGATGACATCTGACAACCACAGCCAAGAGTCGGTGGGAACGTCAGACACAACCCTTAGTTGGCATGTCCCAGGAGCGGGTCAGCGGCCCTCACCTGTCCTCAACCCGCCTCTGTCCCATCCGGTTCCCTCAGCCAGAGATCTACTATGTGATCTGGGCTCAGCGCCACTATATAGCGAGGATGAACAATTTGAGGAGGGCATCAGCAGCTATTGGCAGCGAAGAAATGGGGCCAATATCCCTGCTTCTTGCAGTAGGCGGCAAAGTATAAATGTGGAGAGTGGCATGGGAGGACATGTTGTGAGGGGTCAGCCTCTGCATACCAAGACCGGTGATGAGGACAGCAGTGACGATGAAACACAAATCGATGATGATGTAGCCGACCACAAGGGCTTCATCATCGTCAGGAGAAGAGGGCATCAGCTTGCGCGTCAGGCAGCGGCGCAGCCAGCAAGTGGGTTGTGTGGCCGTGAGTCAGCAGGGTAGCAGCAGTGTGAGGTCGGGAGCCAAGCGGCCAAGGGGTAGAAAACCCACTTCGCAGGTCCAAGAAAGTAGGGGCACAGGGGCTCAGCGAGGCGGCGGGCGGCAGTAGTCACTAAGTGCGGAGCGTTGGTGGTAAAATCAGCTATTCGGCAGTGTGGCAGTTTTTTGCTAAGACACCGGGTTGAGCCGAATATGGGTATATGTAGAATCTGTGGGCAGAAAGTGAAGCGTGGCCAGGGAGCTAACGTTGGCACCACGGCCCTGCATCAACACATGCAGCGTCACCATCCTCTGGCCTGGGAGAAACGTGGCTCAGATGTGGTGGTCCATCTTTCCGCCGCAGCAGCCGCAGCCGCCAGTGGCACGCATGCCATTGCAGCCAGTCAAGGCTCCACCACCTCTGCAGAAGGGAGTTGTTTCTCTTTGACATCATCTCCCGGTCCAGATGCTCCTGCTCCTCACTATTCATGGCGCCAGCAGTCGTTCAGCGAGGCGATTGCAAAGAGACAACAGTATGTGTCCAACCATCCTAAGGTGCAGCAGATGACCGTGCTCCTGTCCAAGTTGTTGGTACTGCAGTCCCTCCCTTTCCAAATGGTGGACTCTGCACCATTCAGAGAACTAATGGCTTGTGCCGAGCCGAGATGGAGAGTTCCAAGCCGTAATTTTTTTTTAAAAAAAAGGCAGTACCCCCATTTTCAAAAATTTATGTAGAAACAAAAGGGGTGGGCCGGGTTCCTTGGGGTTCCCGATTTTTTTCCCCAAGGGTGCACGGCCAAGCACGGACGTCTGGGTTTTTGTAATTTCCCGGTCAGGGCCTTTAATGCCCTTTTAGGGGCCCCTGGGTAAATTTGTGTTCCGGCCCCAGGCCACCAAAAAACCCTTGGGGCCCAGGAAAAGCCGCTTTTCCCCCCTGTTTTTAAAAACCTGTGCTGTGCGCCAATGTCCGCCTCCCCCTTTCCCCCAAACTACCCCATCTCGCCCCCCAAAAGTGCGGGCCCCAATCATACCAAAGGGGTTTTGGGCCCACACCCTGGGTGCACGCAGTTTTCCCCCTGGTTTTGCCTCGGCGATAAAAAAGTCACAAGGGGGGGAAAAATGCCCCGAAATCATGCAGAAGAAATCTTTTTGTGTGGCTTTCTCCCCCCAAAACTTCAAATGGGGAACCATGGTGCGGACAATGGGAGGAACTTTGGGTATCCGCCCCTTTGTACCGAGGGGGGAAAGGGTCCAGGCGCCCTGCATGGGATGTATTCAATCGGGTTGTGAAAAGGTTCCTGAAGTTTTTCCACCGTTTTTAAAAAAAACATTCTAAAAAAGGGCCCAGGAAAAAACTGTGCTTGCACTTTTATCCATTCCTACAAAAGCAGGGGAACCCCCCCTCGATTTGCAACGGCAAAAAGGGGGCCCCCCCAAAACACACTCTGTATGCGATGTTCCACCCTTTGGGGAATTTTCGCCTGAAAATGTTGCGGACCGACTTTTATGAAAGAAAAAGGGCCCAATTAAACGTTTTTTTTTTTGAATGACCCCAGGGGGGGACGGGGTGAAACCCCCTGGGTAACTTTGAGGGCAGCCAGTGGCGGTTCATGGTGACACCTGCCGTTTGTTGAGGCCATTCGAGGGTGGCCACGTTATTTGTCAGTCGCCGGGACTAAAGGGATGAATAACGTCATTTCCACTGCTTCAGGGCCCGGAACAGATGCTGAAAAATCTGTTGGGGGGGGACTGGAGCGTGGCGCCCACATCTTTCCCGGCCCCATGAAATCCCGATGGGGGTGAAAAGGAGGAGGAGGAGGAAAATTGGGCAGAAAACATTGTTTGGTGAAATGATGTGGATTTTTTTACCCAAAGGGGACAAAAGAGGAGGAGAGGAGCGCTGGAGGAGGGGAAAAATGGAGATGGGAAGCGAGGGGAGAGGGGCCCCCAAGGGCCCCGTGGCCGCATACGTGGGATGGAGGCGGGAAACCCCCCGGAGTAAATTGTGCAGATGGCCCCCAGCATTTCTGATTTTTCCTGGCTAGTGACGCCACCGAATAGTCAGGGATCTGGGAAGAGGGATGACTTCTGGCTCTCCAGCCTATTGGACCCCGTCCCGGCCAAAGGGAGCCTTTTTCCCAGCTATGGGGGGAGGAAAACTCAAATACTATAGGGAATCCTCCCTAGTCAGTTTTGGGCCCCGCCTATGTGCGGGGATCGTCCCCCCTTGCAGGGCTGACTGGGGGGGGTTCCCCGTCGTCCGTACTATGCCCCGGCTGTGGGGAAAAAGGGGGGGGTAGGGCAGTACAAGCTCCATCAGCAGCAACCAAGTCTGGAGTCACTGTGAGCAGCTTTCCCTTTACCGCCTAGTGAGGAGGGCAGTCGCCAGCAGCGCAGCAGAGAAACCCGGAGCGACCTGAACCAACGGTCGTGGCCTACTTGGACAGCACTTTGCCCCCCCAGTTAGAAGTCGCTGGGGGAATGGGCAGCAAATGAAAGTGTGGCCGCAAATTGCCGGTTTGAGTGGAGGGAAACGTCCCGCCGGCCGTGTGTGGCCCCGAGGGGTGTTTTTGTGGGCGGGGGCCCCTGTTACCCAGGAGAACCCGTTGCCACGGGAAATGTGGAAGATGCCTTTGTCAAGATGTTTTAGGCGTGGATCGGGGATTTCCCAACCAAGCCTTAGGGGTCAGTCTGGGTTCAAAAATACCCGCTCGCCACTATTCTGTGCCGCCACCCCCTGATGCCACACATTGCTGACAGTTTTCCATCGCTCCACTTTTTTTCCAGGGACTGTATTGCCCCCACCTCAAAAATTCTGTCATTGTGCCATCTATGACCCCTGCTGCTGTTGTGGTGCCGTGACATCCCACTGTGTCTTGTGCCCCTTCTGACCTCATGTGTGCTGCTGTTTTTGTGCGTGGTCTCCACACACGTGTCTTGTGCCACTCTCTGACCTCATGCTGTGTGCTGTTGTTGCTGCTGCGTTCACAAAACACTGTTCATTGTGCCCCTCTTGACCTCATGGTTGCTCCTGCCACCCTCAATCCACTTCTGTCATTGTGCCACTCTGTGGCCTACTATGTTTTGCCCTCCAGAAGGGCATTGGCACTGCCCGACCCCTTTTCTGTGCTACCGTGCCCCCCCACCGGTCATTTTGCACTTGTGGCCTACAACTGTTTTGCCACCTCCAGAATTTCATTGTGCCACTGCCTTGACCCTCATGCTGCTGCTGTCGTGCCCTCCCACACTGTGTGATTGTGCCACTCTGTGGCCTTACTATGTTTTGCCACTCCAGAATGTCATTGTGCCACTGCTGACCTCATGCTGCTGCTACCGTGCCCCCCAACACTGTTTGATTGTGCCACTCTGTGGCCTACTATGTTTTGCCACCTCCAGAATGTCATTGTGCCACTGCTGACTAATGCTGCTGTCGTCCCCTCCACACTGTGTGTTTGGGCCACTCTGTGGCCTACTACTGTTTTTGCCACCTCCAGAATATCATTGTGCCACTGCCTGACCTCATGCTGCTGCTGCCGTGCCCTCCACACTGTGTCATTGTGCCACTCTGTGGCCTACTACTGTTTTGCCACCTCCAGAATGTCATTGTGCCACTGTCTGACCTCATTCTGCTGCTGTGGCTGCTGCCGTGCCCTCCACACTGTGTGATTGTGCCACTCTGTGGCCTACTACTGTTTTGCCACCTCCAGAATGTCATTGTGCCACTGCCTGACCTCATGCTGCTGCTGTCGTGCCCTCCACACTGTGTGATTGTGCCATTTCTGTGGCCCCTACTACTTTTTTGGCCCACCTCCAGAATGTCATTGTGCCATTTGCCTGACCTCATGCTGCTGGGGTCGGCCTTCACCTTTACACTCTGTCCAACTATTTTTTGCCACCTGAGTCTTTCTCAGCTTGTTTTTTTTCCGCTGTCGCTGCCATGACTTTATCAGGCTACATTCCCCCTTGGTTTTTTGGTCAGTTTTGCCCCCTTAGTGCCCAGGGAATTTTATAGTGAAGCGATTCTAAGAGCGGCGGCCCGTCATGTGCGTGTCATACTAAAACACAAACATTGTATGAAGACCAAACCAAGCTCCCTCTGCATATGTAAGAATGGCACAACGTTCTACATGACCCTGTAGGCTCTGTGCAGGCCTGGAAATAGCTGTTTTTTAATGCGGGTTCTGCCAAAGTAATTCGGACCGAAACGAATTTAGTCGTAAAATTCGGCGAAGTGACCGAACCGAATTTTTGAGAAATTCGCCCATCTCTAGCTACAATGTATGTACTTGTATGTACAATGTATGAAGGTGGGGGGGGGGTTTAGGGGGCATAGTCTGTCATTGCCAAACAAAGTTATAATATTTTGTACCATAAGTTGCCAGATCTTACCGGGCATCGATTTCAGTTAGAGGCAATGGGTGCACCAAAAGTCCTAGGAGATGTGCCGCACTTATGGATTTTGCTGCATATACACATCATTTCCACAGCAAAGTCAGCCACACTGTGGATTTATTGTGGATTCTGACTTCCATATTGAATGTAGTTCAATCTACTGTAATCGTTTTATAAAGCAGGAGGAGCTGATCAGGTTGATATATATTGTTTTGTAGGAAAATACTTGAATCCTATTGATTAACATTCCTGCTCATTCTGGGTTTATGAATCCTACTCTAGATTAGGAATGGCCAGTTTTACCCTGTCATACCGTCCAGGCCTATGTGATCACATCAAATTACGATAAACGTCTCGTCCCCATCTGCTCCGTTCATCACTTCTGCCTCCATGAGAGCTCTGGGTTGGGTTCTGTTCTTATCGACATAGCCCCAGTCAGCCCAGACACTCTCTTGCCTCCCTCATGGAGTCCGCTTGTCTCAGAGGGGTTGGTGGGAATCATGAAGCACCCCCAATCCATTTCACAGGTTAGGGCTAAATGTCTCCCTCTGTGTCCTGATAATGACGATTTTGAGCACCACACTTGATTTACTATATCTAACCTTTCTGCATCAGTAGCTGCTCCTCACACAAAGCCCAGGGATATTCTGACTCTTGTCAGTCCTAGCACAACCATATCCATGGATAACCATATGCTCCAAGCCCCTCTTAACTACAGAACAACAACAAGCTGGAATTCCCCAATGCCATGTTGCCAAACTGCATAGAAGCCGCAGTCAATGTACAGACAGGGCTACTTTAAGAGTATTATGGGTCCCTGGGCATAGCAGTCAGGGATTGTAGTTAGCCTCACAAGACATCACGTGAGGCCAGGGGCGTAGCTACACATTGGGCTTGGACAAGGTATTCTGGTGCTCTAGGCAAATAAGGCACAAAGCGCCCCCAAATGGAAAATTCAGCCCACTCCATGCCTCCTTGCACCCCCTTTTCTGCCTGGGATGAAGTGCGCCCTAGGCGGTCGCCTACGTTCACCTTCCCGTCGTCCCGGCCCTAGCTACAGGGGTTGCAAAGGTAGCAGTTGATACCAGGCCCTGCAGCCTGAGGGGGCCCAAAAGCCCTCCTCCTACATAAGGAGATACCAGCATTGTAAGGGGCACATGGTAGCTGGGGGGCCCCATTTTAGTTTTTGCACTAAGGCCCAGGAGCTTCAAGTTACGCCTCTGCATGAGGCCATGCCTCTAAATATCCCCAAACCTGGATTGGATTGGGCAGGAGCCTCCTGACAATAGAAGAGCCCTGTGGCACTCTCAGTAGAGCTGAGGAATCTCTTACAGCCAAATGGCAGCGTCATAAGAGGGAGGACGTAGAAGGGTGTGGAAGTGAGATTTATAGTGGGGAAAGGGAGAAGTAATGGTGGTGGGGAGGATGAGGCACGGTTTTTTTTTAGAAAAGCTGGGGGGCCCCCT
>JAODAL010048221.1:0-29199 GCA_025379985.1 Phyllomedusa bahiana | reverse complement strand
GAAGAAGCTATTACTCCAAAAGAAACATATAAAAATCAGATTATTGTTTGCAAATGCACACAGGAACAAAGACTTACATTTTTAATTTATATTCTTCATAGTTAGCTCTTGATGGAGAACCAGAGACTGCAGCTAAAGTCGTCCAGCTGTTTAGGCCCTATTCACATCTTGTTTTTGCATCCCATGGGATACTGGAAAAATGTATTCTGATGGATATCAGCGGGCCTGCAATGGGGCCATAGAGTTATATCTGGCAAGCGTAGGCCTAATTGGAATATGTATGCCCTAGTTAGCAAAGATATATTGTTTCTGCATCACACATAAAAGCATGGTCAACCAAGTTCTTGTAGCCGATGCAAAAATAGTATGCGTTCACTAAATAGGACAATCTTAGTCGAATCGACTATGTTTGTCCATAGAAGTCTATGGCCCTGTCACGGTATCCATTAGGATAAATAACGGTATCCCGATGGATGCCATGAGCGGGGTGCAAAGATAATATGTGAATAGGGCATTATTAGGTAGCAACAAAGTCCTAGGAAGGCATAGAGGTCCACCAAGGTTTGGTCATTTATGGACAAATTTGAGGAATGTCATATAAAACTTGTAAAACCCTTGTGAGATTTACAGTATTTCACAAAAGTGAGTACACCCCTCACAATTTTGTAGAGATTTTATTATATCTGTTCATGGAGCATGGACTGAAGAGATGACACTATAATACAATGTAAAGAAGTCAGTATACAGCTTGTACAACAGTGTAAATTTGGTGTGTTCATTCTTCCGTCAGACTTCACCCTAAAAAATGGCAGAAAATTTGCTAATGAAGTCAATGGGATGACATGAAAAACAAACAGAAAGCTTTGTGAACGGTACAAGAGTTTAGCTGCAAAAACAATAGGCACAAATGGGTTTTTGGATGCAAAAATAACTGGGTTTTATTTTAACAGCAAAAAAACAAAGGAACACAAAATATCTCCAGCCGTAGGTTTCACAGCGTCTGGTTAATGTCCATAAACAAAGCAAGATATGGCTCAACTTCAGCTAAGTAGGCATAAAGTCCATATTGTACCTTGTAGTATTGGTCAAGTCCAGATGTGGAGTAGCCAGTCTGTCTCAAGCCTGTGTCCCAGAGCTTCTTTCTCAGCGCCTCACTATAGCCCACTGTGCAGACCACTAACAAACAACATCCTCAAATTTACTCTGCTCACCTGAAATCTGAGAGCAGCAGGTTTTAAAGGCCTCAAGAGGTCCAGTAAAGCCCGGACCAGACTGTGGGTACAGCCTCCCACCCTCACTACAGCCGTCCCTGGAAAATAGCCCATTTAAGCTGCATGGCAGCTATACTAGCTATACACAAGTCAGTAACCTAGTGTCACTAACTAAGACACTCTTCTCCCCCCACAGTTCTCCTGCTGGAATTCAGCTGGATGGAAAAGCCGGGACATACTGCGGACCGGCCACCTTGACCTCCCTGGAGACTCCATACGGAATACAACAATCTGCTTGGCACATATCTGCCTTCAACTATCTTACCTGCTGTTGCCTACAGCGGATATTGGCAAAACTCAGTAGTGCTCTATGATGCAAAAACTATTTAAAAACTGAAACCAAAATCTGTGGCAGAAAACTAAAACAGAGTTAAAACTCCTCGGGTTCCTGTGTAAAATACTGTTCAAATTCTTCTAGAATGAGTATTTTTTCCTATGTCGTGTGGACGCAGCAATGTCTACAGAGCACTGGATTCTCGTTAGGTTTTCAGCGGATTCAGTATTTTGAATCCACCAAAAATCCGACTGTACCCAGCACAGTGTAGAATGCAATAGAAAATCTTTGCTGTAGTTTTCACAGCATGGGTTTTATACTAAAGCCGCCGGCAGTGCGGCGGAAGATAGAACATATTTTATCTTCTGCTGGATTCCCGTGCAGCCCATGTATTGGGCCGCTGGGAATCTGAAATCTCACCATAGTTCTGCGCAAAAAAAAAGCTAAAATACCATTTGATTTCTGACGGTATTTTAGCTTTGCTGTGGAAACATAGCCTTATACCACGTTTACATGGCAAAGACCAAACAGACTGGTATTTGGTCTGTTTTTGGCACGCAAGGGGAATACTTTTCTCTGCAGTTTGCGGATTCAAGCCCTCCCCCTTCGTACCTACTTGTTCATGTTCCGCCTGAAAACCAGGTGAAAGAATAAACATGTTCTAAGTTTTTTGGACTGCTGGTGGTTTAAAAAACCGTCTGGCAGAAAATCCGTGCAGTGGAGACTTCTACAAAGATTTTCTATTGAAGTCTATGGGGGAGTGTTGCTTGTCGGTTTTCAGACGGTTTGTAAAACCGCAAACCATCTGAAAAACCGACCAATAACCCTTGCCGTGGGGACATGGCCTTAGGGTATGTTCAGACGGCGTATTTGCAGGGGCATACTTCGGCGTGTAATTGCGCTGCAATATGAGCTCTTTGAGTGCTATGATTTTCAGATGTATTCCCCGGCGTGTACTGAGTGCCAGGAAAAAGAAGTGACATTGTCGCTTACGTGACAGGGAAAGTGAAAGTCAGTGGGAGCGCTGTGTGAAGTACGCACTGGCCAGGACGTACTTTCAAACAGCTGGCATATAGCGATGCACACATTACGCACCGCTATACGCCGGGGAAATGCCGTGTGAACATACCCTAAGGCAGGGTTTACATGGCAATAATTGCGGGACATATTTCGCCCGCAATTACGCCGTGTGCTCGGGGGGCAAGGGGTCCGGCAGCCCACCAGCCCCATAGACATTCATTATTCACGGCATGTATACACCGTGAATAGTTGACATGTCACTTATCTCCCCGCTCGGCGTATTGTGTTTTCAGACCTAAATACTCTCCATTCTCCTCCTTGGAAAAGTAACAATGTTCAGCTGTGGTAACAGAATAAACAATCTCTACTTTTCTCTGCTTTATGAAGAATGCAGCTCATAGACGACCAGGCAAACCCCTGAGGCGAAATGAATGAGTGATTGTCTGCTCATTAGATGCTCCCGTTTCAAATAAATAGACGTTTTATCCCAGACACTGCCAGAAAAAAAGCCACAATGCACATCCCTGGGTCCTGCCGGCCAGCAGAAGACAATTAATAGTGTTTATCCAGTGCTCGTCTTCCCAAGTGTCTGATTATTAGCGATCTACTGAAGACGGGGAGAACGAGGAGGACACTATTTTTAGCACACTGTGTAAGATTTCACTTTCTTCCCCACAGACATATTGATGCTTTTCATTTTTCATACACATCTCACATCCTCCTAATTGCCATTATGATTTTCTATGAAGATTATGTTTAATACAATGAAGTTATAATGAGGATAGAACACCTTTTGGAGTATGTTTTTCTCTCTAGGGTGGTGTCTAGTTGCAGTAATTCTGATGCCCTGGTATGTAAGCAGGCAAGTTAGGGCTTGTTCACACGATGTTTTTGATCGTTTTTACCGATCCGTTTTTGAGGAGTGAAAAGCGCATCCGGAAAGCGGATCCGAAAAACGCAACAGTTGATACTTTATTTGGATCCGTTTTGTGTGCTTTTTCACTTGCGTCTTACGGATCCACTTTCCGGATGCGTTTTGAGGAAAGTTGCCGGCCCACACCGACTCACCCCCGCCGTACGCCACCCGTCCAGCCGCCGCCGCTCACCGCCGATGCCCCGTCCGTCGCCAACTACGCTTTTCGCATCCGCTTTTAGGAAGCAAAGCGCAGCTGATACATACCCGGAGTGTGGAGCGCTTTTGGACAGGTGCCAAAAGCGGACTCCATTATCTCCTATGGGCTTTCACTTGTGTAAACCGCAATAAGAATTGACATGTCAATTCTAAACGCAGCCGCGAAAAACGCAGAGCAGGACAGCACTCAGAAGCGCATCACCGCTCTCCCGTGAGAACAGCGATGCGCTTTTGCCATTGAACTCAGTGTTAATCACACTGACAATTGTTAGATCCGTTTTGCTGATCCGAAAAACGGATCACAAAAATGTTGTGTAAACACGCCCTTACACTGCACGCTGTGTTTGTTATACTCCTCACTGTCTGGCTGATGCCTCTATACACAAAATTGGCCTCACAGCAGATTATGAGATTAAAGGAGTTGTCCTGGTCAAACTTTTTCTTCAAATTTGTTGGGCTCCATTGAAATTCAAAGAGAGTGATAATTGCCTCGCAACTCCCCAGTGTTTCAGGGCTGATGCTGCTTTCTGGGTCGTCTGTTGTCTTCCTGGACCCAGGCTTTGGCCTGTCAGCTCTGCAGTCTTGGAATGGTTGCTGGGGTCAGGTGTCTTTTCTTGACATAACAGTTTGGAGCATTTACTTCTGAGCAGTGATATCAGGAAGAGACGCCTGATGTAGCTGTGGTGTGCCGACTGCCAGGACCAGGAAGATATCAGAAGACCCGGAGAGGCAGCGCTGGAACGGAGGGGAGTGGCGAAGTAATTACGGCTCTTCTTTTTTTTTTTTTTCATGGCAGCACCAATTTAAAACAAAAAAAATTGGAAAATTTTCTGCAGTAAATCAGCAGTTAAATCTACACATTGAAATCTGCAACAGATCATTCATATTTTGGGGAGGATTTTTTTCCCATTTAAGTCAGCAAGTTAAAATCTGCAACAGAAATGGACTTGCTGTGGATTTAAAAACCTGCAGAGCTGTTTAGTTACAGCCACGTGGGCGAGGGATTTGTAAAATCCTATCTTTATAGCTGGTAGTGGAATATGCTGCATATTCTCAGGGTGCAAATCGGAATCTGCTGCAAATCTGTCCCACGGTCTGTGGATTTTATGCACAGATTTCCACACGGAAAATCCTTAGTGGATTACGGCACTAGCTATGTGGACACGATTTTACAAATCCCTCACCCACATCGCAGGAATTGATGGGGAGATCTTGAATTCACAGCATGTCCATTTCTTTAGTGAATTTACTGTGGATTTTACTCCATTGAGTCAAATAGCGTAAAACATGCACAACAATCTGTTGCAGGTTTTTTGTGGAATATTTCTTCAGCAAATCCATCCTGTGTGCATTCATCCTTGAGATATTCTGTTTTAGGGCATGTTCACACGACGGGTTTGGCAGCAGGTTCGGCCGCGGCTTTCGCCACGGTTCCCGCGGCCAAACCTCGTCCTAACCTCGCCGCAAACTCGTGTCTCCCGACGCAGGTTTGCGGCGCGGGCACTGGCCGTGGTCGCGGCGCAAGTGGGGCGTGGCTTGCGGCGAGGGATTGCCCCCATGCAAATTAGTAGGCAGGGCTAAGGCCGCGCTGCCAGCCATGCATCAGCCGCGGCGGCGCCCACGGCGTGTGAATATTAACGCGGTTTCCCATAGGAAACCATGTTAATAAACTGGCTGCGATTTGGACATGGTTTTGGCAGCGGAAACCGCGTCAGAACCCGTGGCCATAACCGCGTTCAAATCCGTCGTGTGAACATGCCCTTACACTCCGCAGAACTTTGCACAAAAATGTATCTGAAGCTAGTTGGTTTATATTGTAGATATACTGCAAAGTTATTGATGTTAAAGGGGTTGTCTCACTACATCGATTCAACTTACCTCAGTTCTGTGTTCTTGGTTTCATTTGGAATTCAGGGGCGTGTTTAATCGCTTCTATTAGGCTGCAGTAGAAGCCAGGTCTGTACCTATAGCAACCAGTGCTAGCAGCCTATCATGAGAGATCAAACAGGTCTGTAGCTATAGAGACCTGAGGAGCTGATGCAGCTCATACAAGAGGGGAGATCTCAGAATAGGTAGGACACTGTTAATAGACATATATTGAAAAGTGACTTGTTTTTGCAAGATCTTTAAGGCCATGTTCACACGGCTTAAAATGGGCCGTATTTCGGTCCGTAATAACGCGCCGGAGTGCACCAATTACAGACCGAAAACGGCCCATTCATTACGGTAATTCACAGTTTCATAGAGAACTATGGATTGCGTCTCCTCTGCCTGCTCGGCGAATCTGCCGGGCGGGGAGATAATTGACATGTCACTTTCTAGCGGTGTATACGCGGCGCTAGTAATGATTGTCTATGGGCCGGCGAAGTGCCGGCACCCCGCTCCCGCCCCACCCCCAGCCACACGGCGTAATTGCAGGACGTAATTACGTCCCGCAGTTAAGCCGTGTGAACCAAGCCTAACAAAAAAAGCAATCCTTGTAGTGAGACAACGCCATTAATGAGGAAAACCAACAAAAACATGCAGTTGTTTCGGAAATGTGGCAGATCCTAAATACCTGAATTTCTATTTATTTTTTGCTAAATTCCACAGCACCGTTTCTGCCACACATTTGCATCATACTAATTTCCCGCTTTAGATAATGCAGCAGATTTTCTTCCTCTGAAAATTCACAGTATTTCAGTCCAGTGTGACGGCACCCTTAAAGTATTGGTTTTCGTCTGGGAATGAATTCTAATTTGTGATTGCTAAGCAACAAGGGCATTGGATTTAATGATGGCCTATGGCCAAAAGATCAGCTATTAATAAGGAACCGCTGTCTGTTTCATGTGATTACTATGCTTGAGTGACTAACTGTAATGTACTGTAGAATATATACACTGTAGTACGACCTTGCTTGTGTACTGTCCCACAGTAACTTATGTGGAGTCAGAGACCAGCAATTTCATGATGAGTACTCTTGCTCTACAGTACATGTGAGCGAAGGTTAGATGGTGGGGCACATTCGATAAGGTAGTCGTGGCAGAATTCTATCACAATTTGCACCAAAAATAATGGTGTATATGCATTATACCACATTTATTATGTGTTTTAGACAGTTTCTAGACTTCTGCTCCTCGTCTGGCAAAAGACCCATTAAAAGGGTGTTTAGTCTTAGGCTATGTTCACCGGCTTAATTGCGGGGCGTAATTTCGCCCGGCAATTACGCCGTTGGACGGGCGGGGGCGGGGCGGGAGGGGGGGAGAAGCAGGGGGCCGGCACTTCGCCGGCCCCTAGATATCATGCTAGCGGGCGTATACGCCGCTAGAAAGTGACATGTCAATTATCTCCCCGGGCCCGGCGGCTTCGCCGGGGGGGAGAGGAGACGTAATCCATAGTTCCCCTATGAGAACTGTGAATTACCGTAATGAATGGGCCCTTTTCGGCCCGTAATTGCCGCACTTCGGCGCGTATTACGGACCGAAAATACGGCCTTATAAGCCGTGTGAACATAGCCTTAGTTTTACCTTTTGGCATGGTGCACCAAAATTTTGCAGTTAGTGGCATAAAGTAAAGCAAATTAAAAAAGGTGTAAAGATACACTAGACAGTTTTCAACCCAATAACGAGGCTATGTCTACACAGCGAAGTTAAAATACCGTCGGAAATGTGATGGTATTTTAAATTCGCGGCCCCGCGGTTACTGGTGCTTTTTGAGCACAGTCGTTTTTTCAGCAGATTCTAAATACCGAATCCACTGTAAGTCTGAAAAACCCGTGCTGTGTAGACATAGTCTAAATGTTGATCAATCTAAGACAGTCTAATCTAACTTTACACTCTCTAAGGGCCACATGTATGAAACGGTTTTGGTCTAACATTCACTCTTTGGCCCATAGGTTTCTATGGGGAAAAAAGTGAGTTTTAGACCCAAACTGTTTCATACATGTGGCCCTAAGTGTTAGATAGTATTGATCTGTTGTGTGTTTTGGGGGCTTTTTTTCTCTCCTTTTTTTAAAGTGCTTTCTTAAAGGGGTTGTCTCACTACAAGGATTGCTTTTTATGTTAAAGATCTTGCAAAAACAAGTCACTTTGCAATATATGTCCATTAACAGTTTCCTACCTATTCCTATATATCCCCTCCTGTATGGGCTGCATCAGCTCCTCAGGTCGCTACAGCTACAGACCTGTTTGATCTCTCCTGATAGGCTGCCAGCGCTGGTTGCTATAGCTACAGACCTGGCTTCTACTGCAGCCTAGTGGAAGCCAGTAAACACGCCCCTGAATTCAAAGGGAAACCAAGAAACAGGACTGATGTGAGATGAATCAATGTAGTGAGACAACCCCTTTAACTCTTTTTTTATTGCTTTCCATATTGTAATGAAAACACTATGGGGATAAAAAAAACAAAAAAAACTCATGAACTCTAGGGAGACACAATTTGGCAAATAAAAATGTGCTAAAATCCAAAACTCTACACTTTCCATTTATATTTTTTATGATATATATAAATAATTGGTTTTGCTATGCCAAGAGAGTCTGACTTATTAAAATGTCTTGTTTTCGCTGTAAATGCTTTTAAAAAAAAAAAAAAAAAAAAAAAGCAAAGCAAGGCTGAATTGTTAGAAAAATAAAAACGGTATAGCTCTTCTAGGATAAGACTAAATCAAGAAAAACAAAAAGGCTGAGGCTAAAAATAATCTCTTCATTGAGAAGTGGTTGAAGAGAATGTGTTGAACTTGCTGTAGAGGATCATCTTGGGCAATTGTACTATACTAATACGAGTCAAGCTGATATGTGTGATTTTTGAGCGTAAGCACACTGGCTCGTTTTACAATAACGCTTGCATATTGTTTGCTATGTGAAAAGGACATTTCTGTCGTACTACTGCACCTGCTCTCTGAATAAAGCAGCATATTGCAATCGTAGAGGGAAGATGTTGTTCAGATGAGTGATAAATGCACATTTGTTCTGTTGTTTGCTGGATTTTTTAGCAGTGGAGGTCAATAACGATGTCATATGATTTGACTACCATCAGGCTCATAGTGCCCTGCTCTGCTCCCACTAGGACTCTAATATTACTGTCTGAAGCTACGAGTTGAAACTGTGAAACAGTGTGTGTGCCCCTGAACATTGCACTATGCCTCCGGCACACCACTATGGCGTAATAGTACAAAGTGACACTGTGCATTGGAAACAGCTTCAATAACAAGCCTATGTGACAGGTGGATGCCTTTCTGTTATAGGAAATGTCAGATTTGCAGTCTTAGGGCCGGTTCACACGGCTTATTCAAGCCGTAATTGCGGGACGGATTTCGCCCACAGTTATGGCTTGAATAAGTGGCAGGGCGGGGGCGCTGCCCGCCGGCCCCATAGACTTTCATTCTTCACGGCGCATATTCCGCCGGGATAATGTGCATGTCACTTTCTCCCCGCCCGGCGGATTCGCCGAGCGGGTAGGAGAGACGGAATCCATAGTTCTCTGTGAGAGCAGTGGATTACCGTAATGGCTGGGCTCGATTCAGCCCCTCCTGCAGCGCAAACACGATGCGCAGTACGCCAGCAATCCGTGCCCAACACCCGCCGTCTGCCTACCCTACACCTCTAGTCAACCTTGATGCACTCAGTTTAAAACGAGAATTATAATGATGTGACCAACAGCGGAGGGACCTGTAGGCCAGTTTCACATTATGCAATTAGGTGCAGTTTTTGAAGTATCTTTAAAATAAGGACTGGAATCGGAGAGAAAAGCATTTCTTAAAGGGGTTTTGCCACGAAGTAAAATTGATGTGGGAAGCTTGCAAATGAAATAACAAACATTTTCATCATTCGTTATTATTAAAAATTCTGCACCTTTTTAGTTTTAGCTGCTGCTTTAGTGATCCATTGTTTACAGCTCATCTCCAGGGGATACGACCAGGGCTGAGAGCTTCTCAGTCCTGGTCACACATGCTCAGACATCATCTCTACTCTCAGGCAGCTACTGAGTGTTCAAACCCCAGGTGCTGTCATTGTACACCCATCCTTTGTACTCCTTAGTAATTAGTCAAACAGTGCAAATAATGAGGTATGAATGAGGTCTGTGCATTGATAAAGAGAAAAAAAAAAACACACAGGTTTGGTTCGTGCAGGTATTTCAACCTTGGAGGACCCTTGTGCTGTGAGGCAAAAACTTTACCTCTCAGCTACTCACAATGCTTTACATAAACAGACCTTTATTTGACTACAGAGAGGAAAGGCATCGTGATGTCATCCTGCTGGGTCACATGATATGCAATTCAAACAAATCACACGCCTCTTTCTGAGCACACAGAGCTGAAGAGCAGGATACAGGAGGTATGAAATGAGATTATGGCAAAACCCCTTTAACATTTTTTCTATTTAAGATGCTACAGCTAGATGTGGCAAAATGCAGCAAGAACTGTAACAATCTACTTCCTGAATCTAAAAGATGGTTCCCGAATTGTATAACTTAGGTTTTTCGACTTAAACATTTTTTAGTTTATTTTTTAATATACTTACCAATATTTTCTGATGGAAAAGAAACACGGTACCACGACACCCTGGGATTGGCAGAGAGCAGTGGCATAAGTATGGAGTAGGTTTAAAGGATGTGTTAAAAAATTCAATGGAAGCCAATGGAGAGAGCCATGTATGTGCAGCCCCCTTTCACCTTGATGGGGTTGCAGGACCAGAGTTTGGAGGACCCCCAGATCTGGAGATAGATGCATGACCTGCACATATCAGTGATTTGTAACATATCGTGTAGAGCACACATGTTAAACACAAGGTCTTGGGGCCGAATCATCCTGCAAGCTCATTTCATGTGGCCTTCGACAGCACAGCAAAAAGAGGCTCGCGTACTTAGGTTTTATACAGACTTACAGTAACATTCGGCCCTTGGTTAAACTGAGTCTGACACCCCTGCTATATAGGGTTGTAAAACCTTTTATTATCATATGGATACTTGTGTGCGGTTTTTTTTCTGTCAGTCCGATCTGTGTGAACGAGTCTTTATGGAATCGGTAGCGGGAGGGGGTGGTCTTTAACCCCTTAACGACCGCACACCGTCTTTTGGCGGCGGCCGTTGCGAGTCGTTCGTCTATAGCGACGTCTTTTGCCGTTGCTGCAGACTTAGGGGTTTGCGGCGCTCGGGCGCCGCAGCTGCGCTGGGATCGGGGCTGCACTACACAGCCCTGATCCCAGAGCATGTCCTGCAAGCATCGGGGTGCAGAGAAAACCTCCACAACCCAATGCTTTAACCCTTTGATTGCGGCGGTTCCCCTGCTCTGTCGGGTGATCGAAACACCCGGTGACCCGACAGAGCCCGGGGAACGGCTGCACAGTCAGCCCTGGGGACCTAGAGTGGCCCCAGAGCTGTCTGTGTAACAAGCCAGTGACTAGGACACACTGTGTGGTGTCCTAATCACTGCCTGTGTCAGACTGACACAGATTACAATGTATTAGCATATATGAATATGCTAATACATTACTAAGTGTCAAAAAAAAAAAATGTAAAACAGTTCTCCCACTCAAAAAAAAAGTGAAAAAAACAGAAAACGTGTAAAAAAAAAAAGAATAAAAAAATAAAGAGTAAAATAAAAATAAATAATTAATAAAAAATAATTGTGCATAAATTACACGCACAAAAAAACCTCCACATATTAGGTATCCACACGACCGTAATAACCTGTAGAATTAATCTAACAAGTTATTAAGTGTGAAATGTAAACGGTGTAAAAAAAAATGTAAAAAAAAAAAAGTAAAAAAAATTCTGCAATTATTTATAAGTGAACTTAAACTATTCCCCATAAAGTACAACTTGTCTCGAATAAAACGAGGCCTCATACAACTGCGTCATTGAAAAAATAAAAAAGTTACAACTGTTGAAACGCCAGGCGGCAAAAACTAAACAAATATTCTGGTCATTAACTACTTTTCAGGCCTGGGAGTTAAGGGGTTAAATGATACAAACTGTTTCATTGTGGGAGCATGTAGGCAGCTGAGCAGACAGAAACCTCAGAAAATCTGAGAGATCTGAAAATAATGTTTTTGTTTTTTTTACATTTCTTTATTCCTGCCACAAATGCGGCCCCTCTTCTCCATGGCCATGTCTGGTATTGTAGCTTGGCCTCCTGCAGCTGAATTTTGGCAGAGTCCTGGGATGGAATAAACCACTCGCCGGAAGCTTGTCTGGTGGAAAGGCAAGGTTAGTCAGTGACTCCCATTTATCATTGAGTTTGGGTATACAATGTGGTACCTGCAGGTGGTTTACCCTCAATTGGCGTACAGGTAGAATCTCCACAATAAGCTATATTTCACGTTTGGTCACCTTTAGGGCGCATCCCCACGGCATAGGACAAATACCGGTCGGTTCGCCGGCCGGTATTTGTCCTGTTTCGCGCCCGTCCCCACGGCCGCGGGGGGGGGCGGCTCTTCTCCGCAATGAGCGGAGAAAAGCCCTCCCCCTTCACATTGAGAAGCACAGATTCCGTACGAAAACCGGATGGAAGATTGTGCTTCTATAATGTTTAGCCGCCGAACCGCCGGCGGCAAGACCGCCCGACGGAAAACCCGTGCAGTGGGGACTTCTGCACGGGTTTTCCATAGAGCACAATTGTGCTCATTTTCGGACGGTTTTCAGGCAGTCTGAAAAACCGCAAACCGGCTGAAAAACTGGCCGAAAACCATTGCCGTGGGGACATGCCCTTACTCGGCTGCATTGTGTACAGGCACACTTAGGTTAAAATGGGTTACTGATGCCCGTCTTATCCACCTCTCTCCTCGCTACTCTGCCTCTCCCCTCTGCCAATCCCTTCACTGGCTTCCCATTGCCCAGCGAATTCATTTCAAGCTACTAACCATGACCTACAAGGCTCTCCATGACCTCTCCCCTCCATACATCTCTGCCCTAATTTCCAAATATCTCCCCTCACGCACTCTCCGCTCCTCACAGGACCTTCTCCTCTGCTCTCCCCTTATCAGCTCCTCACACAACCGTCTCCAAGACTTCTCCCGTGCTTCACCCACACTCTGGAACTCACTGCCCCAACACAGACTCTCCTCCACTTTCACCAGCTTCAAAAGCAACCTGAAAACCCATTTCTTCAGGCTTGCCTATAACCTTCACTAAACTTGTCACTACTTCCTCCACAGACATGTCTGCCCCTCACCTCCTGTCTCTTTCCCCCTCCTTGTAGATTGTAAGCCCTCGCGGGTAGGGTCCTCTCTCCCTCTGTCGTGCCAATTGTCATTATCCCTTATCACTGTACTCGTTTGACTTATGTAATGTATGTAACCCCCTCGAATGTACAGCGCCCTGGAATCAATGGCGCTTTAAAATAAATAATAATAATAATAATAGTTACAGCCTGGCAGTATTTTCTAGAGCTGTTATTTAAATGGAAGGTAAATAACTAGTGTCTGTGGGTAACAAGGTCTCTCTTACTGAGGTTATTTTTCGCCTATGTATATTTGCAGTTTAATCTTTTTTGTCAGGTGTAGAATCTGTACATGTTCATTAAATAGTTCAAATGTAGTCCAATTAGGACTATATGTGCACGGTAGAAGTATGTGGCTCTGCCACGATATTCGTCAGCTCAAATCTTACCATTTCCTGATGGATATTTCAAACGGGCTGAAAACGCTATGTGAATAAGGGCCGTAGAAAACTTGCATCTGTCTCTCACTTCTGTTGTCTTCTGGCAGTTTTCTAGTGCCTCTGACTGACGTCAGCAGTTACATGACATTACCTAGGTAATACAAAAACTGTCATGCACTTAGCTAGAAAATGCGGTGCTTGTGAAAAGAAGTATCCCAACTCCACATACAAATAAGGAATGATTTCACTGCACACAAGTGTAAGATGCGTTTTAAATGATTCAAAATTTATATAATAGAGTATTTTAAAGTCATACAAATCCAGTTCCAGAGGATCAGAAATGGAAGCACAGTGCCTCACTATACAAAGATAATTTTGTGATCGTATGTATAATTTGATCATATAAACTGTACGTTTTGGCTGTCGCCGCAGCCTTTATCAGCCCGATCACTAATGAAGAGAAGATATATATATATACATATATTTTTTATATACACAATGTAGTTGTATACATGTAATTATACATGGATGAGGCAGGCACAGACGGACTGTAGGGAAGCTGAAGAACGCTGGCAGAGGGGATAAGGTTAGGCGCTGGCGGGCAGCCAGAGAAAATGAGCGCGCGGTCATCCATGTATAATTACATGTATACAGCTACGTTGTGTATATAAAAAATATATGTATATATATATATCTTCTCTTCATTAGTGATCAGGCTGATAAAGGCTGCGGCGACAGACGAAACGTACCGTTTACATGATCACATTATACATACGATCACAAAATTATCTTTGTATAGTGAGGCACTGTGCTTCCATTTCTGATCCTCTGGAACTGGATTTGTATGACTTTAAAATACTCTATTATATAAATTTTGAATCATTTAAAACGCATCTTACACTTGTGTGCAGTGAAATCATTTCTTACATGACATTACCTGACATCACTGTTCTGAGCCTTCGTCTCTTCAAATAGTGACATAAGGCACTGACACGTGGAGAAGACGTACAGGAGGCAGTATAGATTTTTTGTTTTCTTAGGGTAGCAGAACTCTTACTTAAAAAGGAGGTGTCAACAATCCCTTTAAATATGTAAATAAGGATGACCGATATATTATGGAGAATAGAGTTATGTAAGGCTATGTTCACACGGTCAAATTTCAGCGCGCATTTCGCATCGTATTTGTGCTCTAATACAAGCGAGATGCGCCCCGAAATTACAGTAATCCACAGTTCTCATAGAGAACGCGAGTAATGACAGTTTGTGGGGCCGTCAGGCTGCCAGCCCCCCGCGTCGCGGGAGTACGCACCGATCAGCGTGACTCCCAAACACCCGGCAGAATTGCAGGGCGTACTGCACACCCTGCAATTACGCCGTGTGAACATAGCCTAAGGTTCACACTTGCATCAGAGGTTCCGTTTGGAATCTCCATCGCAAGTTCTGTCAGGAATGACGGAAAAAATAGTGTAGTAAGCTGCGATATTTTTTCCCATTCAGACAGCAGATACTGCATTGTAGTTAATGCGGTCCATCAGGCAGCATTTTCATCCGCCGTTAAATGGGTCTGTTTACACCTCTGCAACAAAGGTTCCGAATGGAATCACCAGTACCGATGTGAGCCAGGCCTAATACCTTATGTGGCTTACTTTTCTGCTACCACACAGTACCAAGAAAGTATCTATCTTTTTCTTATTCTTACAGTCCCGTATGATAACTTTTTTTTTTTTTTTTTAAGGGGAATGTGTCATCAAAAAAGGACTTATTGTTTAACTCACATTTTTATGTTAAACACATTTTGTAGGAATTTTTAGTTATGTTTTTTTTAAATTTTCCATATCACTTTCAATATTTTTTTTAAGAATTCTTAAGTCCTGCAGTTTTCACTTTGGCCACTAAGCCTAATAATCGCCTGACACTTCATGTTCTGTTTAGAGAGCTTTTCAGCAGTCTGCTCATTATAAGTAACAGCAGGGTCAAGCTGAAAGGAGACACCATTGTGTACAGATAACACAGAATCCACCAGTCACAAGAGGAGATGTCACAGCTCCCCCTCTCCTCTCCCTTCACAGTGATAACTCTCCTATACAAGTCTATGGGACAGAATCTGTCTTAAGAATCCTATGTGCATAAAGCTGCTGTAAAGAATCTCTCTGACTGCTGTTAAAGCAGTGCAAGCAAGAATGTCTTCCCCACAATCATATATAGACGGCCGAATAGAGAAATCTACAATCAAGAAATAAGAACAACTGAGAGGAAAAGAATATGGAGCAGGGGCTTGATTTAATATGTAAAAAAAATTGGCGACAGATTCACTTTAAATCCATTGGGTTGCAACTTGTAATGATGTTTGGTGTAACTGAAGGCAGTCTGTTCATTTCTTCTGCTTATCGCCTGACTAGTGTTTGCTGTTTTCAGGCTGATATTTTCATAGCTATGAAGCATTCCCATTTATAGGTAGGAGTTTAGCTTCTGTTACTATGTGATTACGTGGAAACCATGGCTTGACGACATATGCTGCATTTTCTATCTGCAGGTGTAAAAACTCATTTTCTGGTTACTAGGTACATGAATGATGTCTGCATCCTGGAGACCATTCATCTAGCAAGACTGGACTTTGATTGCAAAGCTGGAGATGCTTATGCTCATTACCAGGCATGCATTTCCTTGTCTGGGGTTGTTCCTAAATGCAAATATATTTTTTTTTTTTATCCTTAACTGTTTACAAATCCCTTGTCTGGTTTATATGATCTGTTTGCTATTTGTATAGTACCTGAAAATATTGTGGGTTGTTTATGAGGATGTAATTTATTGTGTCAATAGGGTGTCATGTGTACAGAAGTGTCTGATGGGGAAAATTGTACATTACCACAGTTGTGGTTATAGTAATACGTATCTCTTCTTTAAACTGCTATAACAATTCTCACAATTGTGAAAATAGATTTGAACCGCTTTTAGCATAGTTGTCTTAGGGCATGTCCCCACTGCAAGGGTTTTCGGCCGGTTTTTCAGCCAGTTTGCGGATTTTCAGACCGCCTAAAAAAACGGCCGAAAATGAGCACAATTGTGCTCTATGGAAAACCCGTGCAGCAGTTCCCACTGCACGGGTTTTCCGCCCGGCGGTTTTGCTGCCGGCGGTCCGGCCGCAAAACATTGAGCAAGCACCATCTTCCGTCCGGGTTTCGTACGGCAAACCGGCCGGGATTTGTCCTATGCCGTGGGGATGCGCCCTTACAGGGCTGGGGGGGGCTATGTTGTAACACCTTCCTCAAGTTTGCATTTTCTTCCTATGTTTGGGGTTTTCTTTCAGGTACTATGGTTCCTTCGATCACTACAAAGAAAACATAATAGTAGGTAAATTTGGAATCAAGATTATAACCCCCAAAGGTGACGATGCTGACCTTTTCTGTACAACACTGCAGAATATGTTTGCGCTATATAAAGAAATAATAAATCATAGCAAAATACAATCTGAAATTTCCCCCTCAGACTAGTACTTTCTTGGCGAAGTGGGCATTTCTGATCACAACAACATGCTTTCCTTCACCGACATTACTTTCTTCACAACATATGGTGCAGGAGTTGGGATGAGACCAAATACCCATTAAAAAGTTATACCAGCTCTGACTGCTTTCTGTGGAGCACCCAGTGGTTTAACTATATGTAATTCAGAATTAGCTGACATTTCTGGGCCCTGGAGCCTGAGACCCAAAAGCTTTTATGCCACATCAAACATAGGTGAAATATTAATGGAACTTGGTGGAGTGCCAGGCTACGGATTCTGTTTTGTGCCTAGGCACTTTAAGTTATACCTCATGGAAGTTCATTTTGTTACAGTCCAGGGACCTTAAAATGGTGTTAAAAATGTGTTCCAACCGTGAACTCAGCCAAAGCCCCGACGCCGACTCCGACTCCCTCATACGTGGCGCATGTTTAAGTGATAACGTTACTGTAGTAAAGTGGTAACATCAGGCTGTTTATCACCTTATGATAAAATAATCAAGCTATTTAGGTAGAACTTACACTGACAAGCAATGTTTTGATCTTTTCAACACTTGTGGGTAGAGTTGAGGAAAAAGCTGTATTTGTATCCAAGTCCAGTCTGCACCAACATTGGGAATGTGTAGAAGAGATCTGGGATCAGATTTTGATCAAGATATGCTTGAATCTGATCCAGAGCCCAGAAGGAGTCAGGCAGTATTGAAAGCCAAAGGTGGATTTCCCAAATATTAACAAAATAATAGAAATTAACATTTTGATTTTTAAAAGCAAAACAGTAACAATGCCGTTACAGGAAAGACTCTGCAGAACTAAGCAGATGCTAAATACTTGCAAGTCAAATTTATGTATAAGATAGGTAAGATGACTGTATATAAAATTAAAGTAGCCTCATGAACAAAGCTGTAGTGGATGGTGAGATATGGAGCCTGAAAGTCACAAGTTCAAAACATTGTTACCATTGTGCTTGTCAGTGTAAAATATGCAAATATGCAAAACCCTGCAGGAACATTTGTGGAGTCTCTGAATTTGTTCTGAGAAATAGTATTGCCTCCATCATATCCTGCATACATGACCTCACATCTGATCTCATTATTTCCAGGCTAGAGAACGGCCTCTCTACACTAACTTGGGTTGGGAGCAAAGCGGTGACCACAGGGGCAACATCTCTAACAATGTCAGGGTATAAAGGAATTGCCTCAGCCACATTCAGTTTTGATGAATGGTTGAACTCTTCAAAATTCTTTAAAAAGCAGGTAAAAAATTTTGTTGAAATCTGTTTGCTAGGGGAAACGAATTTTTTCCAGGGGGCAACGCTTTGCTGCCCCATGTCATCAATTACACCCCTCTTTGTGATGGGGTTAAGTTTGGGAGCGTAGTACGGGCCCCGGACCAAGGGTTTGTTTTTTGCATCAAAACTACATGGACCAAAATTATTTTATTTTTTGGGGGTGGAGTGGGGCCCTTTTTTGAAGGGACTTAAAATCCTGAAAAAATAGGCCCCGACTCTAACAAACTCCAAATAAAGACCCACACCCCCTTCCCGTGAACTTTAATAGAAAATTTTTTTGGGTTATACCACAAAGGGTTTAAAAATTAGGTGGGTGTTTCCCCTTTGGGGAACCTGATTATCTTGGCAAGGGCCCCCAAAAGTGTTGGCATAGAATCAGGGCTGTGGAGTCGGTAAGCCAAAGCTTTGACCCCTAAATTTTCCCCTAAACCCCAAACCCTGGGTCCCTTTAAAAAAATGAAACTGTAAAAATTTGGTTTGGGGGGGGCCCCCTTTTTCAGTAATTCAGAAGTCATGACATTTTTGGAGGTTGTCTGCCATTCCTCCCTCTTGGATAGGGCAGTCTGACTACTATAACTTTAACCTTTCTTTTTTTGTTTTAAAGTTAAAAACGCTTTTTTCACTTTTTAAAAAAAAATTTTAACCCGGCCCCTTTTTTTACCATTCATGAAACAAAAAATTTCTTGTGGGCAGCCATTTATTGTGTTAAACCCCAGTTACGGGATAGTTAAATTTTTGATCCCTCCCCGGGTGATTTTATTTTCCCAAAAATTTCTAGGCCCTCCCATTTTTTTGGAGAATGAATTTGGGTTTGGGTTTGTTCCCGTAATTTTCCAACCCGAGTAACCTTGTTTTAAAAAAAATTTCCCCAGATTTTTTGTGGATTTAACCCCTTTTTCGTTTAAAGGAATAAGTAAGTACAAAATTTATTTGTTGCTGATTTTTAAAATTCCCGTCCCGGGAGGTCAGTTTACTTGTGGAAATTCCCAAAAATTTTTGGGAGGAAAATTTGTAAAGTCCCATTCCCAATTTTTTCCCCTTTTTTTTGGTTTTTTCCCTTTTTAATCCGTTGAAAATTTTCTGTGCAAAAATGCTGCATTAAAAGGTTTTCCTTTTGGGATTAAACCCTTTAGAAATCTCCCCGCCCCATTTCACAAGTGTCCATTTTGAACCCATCTTCCAAACTTTTTTCCTTTAATGCAATTTTTTCGCCAAAAATGGTTCATATTTTTTATTGTGTGGGCTTGGAAGGAATTTATAAGGGGTAAAATTTTTTTTGGGTCCGGGGGGGGGAGGGGGGGGGGTATTTTTTTTCCATGGATCCTTTTAAAACTTTTTTGGTTTAGCTTTCTTTTCTTCTTGCTTATCCCAGAATACCCAAGTCCTTCTCTATCTCTTTTATTCTATGTAAATCAGGCAGTAATCTGACCTAAGTACATTGTTATACATTTATCAACATTAAAATTTTCTTTCATTTTTCTTGGGGTTTCTGAAAAGCTAAATTCCCAAAGCTTTTCTGTTTAAAATTTTAAGGGTTTTTAAATTTTTTTATCATCAGCAAAACTATGACACTTTCCTTCCAATCCCATCCATAGAGACTTTATGGATTAAAAAGAACACATATCCTTGTGTTACCCCGCTGCATACTTTAGCCTATTTTTTGTTTTTTTATTATTTAAAGTAAAACCCAAAAAACGTTTGACCACCCAAAAAGATGAAAATCTAAAAACCTTAAAGTTTTTAAAGGGTCCACATTCAGTTAAAAAAAAATGCCGGGATAGCAACCCTTCAAAATCCCTATTCCTTTCCCACCTAAATTGTGTTTAGATAAAAAAAAAAAGGGGTAGCTGCCCTGAAAAGGGCGGGCCCCGTTTTAAAAACCCTAACTATTGGAAAACCTGCAAATCCCTTGGAAAATTTCCCCAAAAAAAAAGAACCTATACTAAACAGAAACAAAAAAATAAATTAACCCCAAGTGGTTTCCCTGTAAAAAAAATTTTCCATCCCCAAAAATTAAAAAACAATACAAAAAAAACAAAAAGGGATCCCCATTCAATCTATCAAGCGTTTCCCCACAGATGGTGTGGGTTCATCAGGGGACAGTACAAAAAATGACTGGTATCGCCAGATGACTTAGATAGATAGAAAAGCCAATGCTCACGTCCCTTCCAATATCAAACGATATGCAGCAGGTCCAGATTGATAAGAATGGATCCCACTGGGGCGGCGGTAAGCCGTCCAGGGAATCAGATGCACTACAAGTAGGTAGGAGTGAATAGGGACTTTGTAGGCAGTGCTAGTCTCGCATTCCTTTTTTACTGAATGTGGATCTTAAATAAAAGTTATGTTTTAGATTTTCTATCTTTGCCTGAAGGTATTGGCGGTCTACGTTGTTTGTTTGTTTAGTTATTTAAAATACCGGGCTACTGTATCTAGGGGTATTTCTTCCCCCAAAAATTGTAAGAAAATTGTGGTTTGTTTTATTATTTAAAGCTCTGTTTTCTAGTCCATCATTTATTCTTTACCCATGTACAAAAATTGTCCACTCGTCCCTGCAGCTGTAGTTTGTGTATAACAAAGTAGAGTCGAAAATGCTTTGGCAGAATCTAGACATATGGCATGAACTGTATTAAAAAACAAAACCCAGTTCCCAAGGCACATAGGGGGGCGGCTTTTGTCCACGGTTTGCGGATTCCAGCCGCCCCCCCCCCCCCCCCTTCACACCCACATGTCCATGTTTTGTCCGAAAACCGGGCGAAGAATGAACATGTTCTAAGTTTTTAGGTGTTAAAAAAAGTTCGGTGGAAAATCCGTGCAGTAAGTAGTTTTCTTTTAAGTCTATGCAGATGGTTGACAGGCGGTGTATAGATGGTTTTTAACAGACACAAACACTATACAAAGTTTGATCAGTTGTACTAACACGTACGAAAAAGGAGACACGATTTCTGGTTGTGAAGGCCCAAAACGCCCTAGACCCGAGCCGATTATGCTAGTCAGCTGGCATATTGATAGGAAATGTTATATGTATTTGATCAATGAGGAACCATCCACTAAGGTTCAGCCCTGAGAATGGAAGCATCTATTCCTCTGTTCCACTAAAGAAATAATTGTGCCTCTTATTGGGGAATACAAAAGCCGTTTGTAATATAGATCTGTTAGAGAAGCCCTTTTAATAGAAATCTGTCACACTGAACATGTAAACTGATCTACAAGCATCATGGTATAGCCCAGGAAGAGCTGAGCAGACAAATTCATAGTTTTGTGGCAAAACATTCTGTATAACGTTACTCTTTTAACTGTCATCTCATACTGGCCTTAAGAGTCCAGTGGGCGGTCCTGCGCACTGACTGACAGCTATCTTGTACATGCTTCAGTTAGGATTTTTTTTTTTTCCAAAACTTTTGCTCTATGTGCTTTTTAATGTCTGGGATTATTGTGCTGGTTTATGAGCAGCCTTACTAAAAGAACCCATATAAGAACTTTTGGCCAGACAAGCTCATTCAACCAGCAACTGTTCCTTTTCTTGACCTACATTACCCACTCCCACACTCATACATATTTTCCATAGTGAGAGGGGAAGTAAGCCTCTGACCAACACCTCTGGCAATTTATCTCCAGGGGGACCATATGATCATATGTTAAACTTACAGAATTATCTTCCTTTAATTTACTGTGCAGGGAATTTAGATTAACGATATTAGTGAAAAGTCCATGGCGATATAATGGAGTGGTCTTGCACAGATCCATAATATGGCACCCAAAGATAATGAGACCATGCAGCCTATTGAAATAAATAAAAGGAACGCAAACCTGCTCATAAGATGTGTGGGTAAGAATCTCTAACTCCTATTCATTTTATTGCTTCATGACCACATGTACTTGTTCTCTGGATTGGTAAAGGTCCAAGCTGCTTGAGAGCTGTGTGGGTAAGGGGCTCGGAGGCTTTCCTGACTCCCTTTCATGTCATTGCATGGTGTACTTGCTCACTGGATCATATAAAATATAAAGGAAAAAAGGAGATGGCGCTCTTATGTGAAAGTACGTCTGATGAGAAATAAAATCTAGTATATAAATAAATGAAGGTGCTCACCTGATGGTGTTGTGCGGACTATTATAGAGGCACAACACTCATAAAAACTTGTTTGGCTTTAACGAAAAAGTCCCAGGGACAGCAGCCACGTTGTCATAATCTCTAATGCCGGTAAGACATCAGGAAATTTTAGGCGGTGAAACAAGAAAGAATGGACCGGGCGCTCGTCTCCGTTTGGAATGAATCCTCGTGGTTACCACCGTAGGATAAAAATATTCTCTTTATTCCAAATAAAACACTAAGAAGGTGGCCTCATTGCTTATAGCAACAATGCATAACGCGTTTCGTGCCTGCGGCACTTCCTCAGATGCGGGTATGTTACATATCATAGGTAAAACCAACATAGGATTTATATACAAAGTAACTATGCACACGATAGGTAGGATAAAGAGACCTATCACATTTCTTATTATACAACAGTGAAATGACCAATAGGAATTTAAACACGGGGTTGAAGATAGAGAGAAAATCTCATTGGTTAAAACTAAGGCGGGAAATTCAATTAAACCAATAAGATGAAGAGCTACTGTCTTCCCATATTGTACTATGGGAAAAAAGAACCAATAACAGAGAGATCGAAAACTCCTGTACTGATAGGCTAGATATTATGGAGGGAAATTTGAATGGACCAATGATAGGGCTCCCTGAATGTAATACAATTCAAAAGAAAAAGGGCGCTTGGATCGTGCTGGTAATGTACCATGCGTTCTCTGGGATATGCGCGAATGCATTTTGTATAGTGTCAGGCTGAAGTTTCTTGGGGCCAATAGAGGTATTCACTAAGGCCCACTCTATATCTTTTTTAGGTCCAGTAATCTTTGCACATGCAGGGTTAATAGGATATCTACTGATCTGTTCTAAGGTCCACGCTAAGTGAGGTTGTCCTTTTCTAGACTTCTGGGCCCTAAAATATTAGGTAGTAATATATAATAATAATATAGGTTATGCATTGTTATGCATTGTTGCTATAAGCAATAAGGCCACCTTCTTATTGCTTTATTTGCAATAAAGAGAATATTTTTATCCTACGGTGGTAACCACGAGGATTCATTCCAAACGGAGAAGAGCGCCCGGTCCATTCTTTCTTGTTTCATCGCCTAAAATCTCCTGATGTCCTACCGGCATAGGTACAATAATAATAGGTACAATATTGAGTCAAAACTTGGGCCCACTGGAGTATTTTCTCTAGTAATCTGGTGGGCCAGTCGGTCTCTGAGTTGGCGACAGCCTCTAACTCCCATACATTTCATTGCATGGTGACCACCAGTTAGGGTACGTCCATGCGATGAGTAAATTCTACGCGCCGTATTCTACCATTAATAACCGCGTCGGGCGATGTGGTTTTCGAAGATAGTTTTACATGCCATTGCATGTGGACTTAGGGTCATTTTGTTTTACTTGTAGTTTGCAGTCAGAAATGAGTCCCATCCATTTCTATGTGGTTTGGATGCAGATCCGCATTAAAAACCACATCCAAATGTTTTGGGTGCATTTTACATAAGGCTTCCAGCCATCCCCTTTGATATCAATAGTAAATTTCCACGCAGAAAATTACCAAATAGGTAATATGTTCTATGTTTTTGGACATCAAAAACCAACCACTGAAAATGTGTTGCATGAACTACAAAGTGTATTTTCTACTGATGTCAATGGGGATGATTTACTTTGTTCTATCCGCTTGGACTCTGTGTGGACGTTCCCTAAGGGCTCATCCCCACGGCCATCCCCCTCCTTCCCACTTCCCATTGATATGTTCATATTCTGTCCGAAAACCGGATTGAAGAATGAACATGTTCAATGTTTTTCGGGCGGCAAAAAAACCCCGTGCAGTGGGGACTGCTGCACAGGTTTTCCATAGCGGCCCGGTGTGTTTCAGACCTCCTGCTAAACTGCAAACCATCTGAAAAACCAGCCGCAAACCGGTTTCATGGGGGCATGCCTTAAGGGTCCGAGCTGTTCAAGAGATGTGTGGGTAAAAGCCTCAAACTCCCATTCATTTCATTGCCTGGTGACCACATGTACTTGTCTACTTGTCCTCTGATCAGTAAGGCTAGGTCCACACAGCATCGGACAAAAACCGTCGGAAAGCCGATCGAGTTTTTCTCTGATGTCACTGTTTGTTTTTGCAAAAAATGCAGTCAGTTCTCGTTTTTTTTCCGTCGGGCCCATACAGTTGTAAGGGGAAACTGACGACAAAACTCAAAACGCCAGCGTATTATACAACATGTTCCTAAATCTGCCAGTGCCAGAAAATTTACTTAAAAAAAGACCTGTGTAGACTACAGGTCGTTTTTTCTATTAAAGTCTATGGGCTGCCTGAACAGTCGTGTTTTCAGCGGTTTCAAAGTACTAAAACCGCCAAAAATCTGACCGTTTTCATGTGCTGTGTGGACATAACCTAAAGGTCCAAGCTGCTCATGAGTTGTGTGAGTAAGCGGCTCAGATGCTTCCCTAACTCCCATTCATTTCATTGCCTGGTGACCACATGTACTTGTCTACTTGTCCTCTGATCAGTAAGGGTCCAAGCTACTCATGATTTGTGTGGGTCACCGGCTCACAAGCTTCCCTAACTCCCATTCATTTAATTGCTTGGTGACCACATGTACTTGTCCTCTGATCAGGAAGGGTCCGGGCTGCTCATGAGTTGTGTGGGTCACCGGCTCACAAGCTTCCCTAACTCCTATTCATTTCATTGTCTGTTGACCACATCTACTTGTCCTCTGATCATTAAGGGTCTGGGCTACTCATGAGTTGTGTGGGCCACCGGCTCACAAGCTTCACTAACTCCCATTCATTTAATTGCTTGGTGACCACATGTACTTGTCCTCTGATCAGTAAGGGTCCAAGCTACTCATGATTTGTGTGGGTCACCGGCTCAGAAGCTTCCCTAACTCCCATTCATTTAATTGCTTGGTGACCACATGTACTTGTCCTCTGATCAGGAAGGGTCCGGGCTGCTCATGAGTTGTGTGGGCAACCGGCTCACAAGCTTCCCTAACTCCAATTCATTTCATTGTCTGTTGACCACATGTACTTGTCTACTTGTCCTCTGATCATTAAGGTTCTGGGCTGCTCATGAGTTGTGTGGGCAACTGGCTCATAAGCTTTACTAACTCCCATTCATTTCATTGCCTGGTGACCACATGTACTTGTCCTCATATAAGTATGGGTCCGAGCTGCAGTCGGACTCTTGTGACATGTAATTGACATGTCATAAAAGTTATCTCTGGGCCAATCCTCCTATAATAAAATGAACCTAGCCCTTTTTATCTATGGTTCTAGATTGAAGATAACAAGTCACTTTGGTATTTGTAATGTAAACTGTAGTAAGTTCAGATTCCTAAGTATTTAGTAACTTTTATTCCTGGTACAGCAAGGATATTGTCATCCAGATTTGTTTGCTTTTAGTTGAAAGTAGATTTAGTTCAATTCTCGGAAGTGTAGAGGAACCATGGTACAGAACTTAGGGTGCTATGAAAACAGACTCCCTGCATCCTGAATGCATTGTTCATGAGTGTGACCCTCCACTGCATCCAGACAGCAGAAGGGGGAGCTGTACTGTTTGTTCGGCCATTGCTGTGTTGGACAATGGTTTCATGAGTCCCGCTTTTGCATTGAACATGGTGACACTTCTAAACAGTTTAGTTTGACCTTTACCTGTGCTGGGCTGTTGGAGAAGATGGTGAACAGGGCAGGTGCTGTCTTCCAGGACATAGATCCCACTAGTGACTTGGTGTCCCCATAGTGTGTGTACATATACAGCCTTGCAGACATAACCAGTGTCTCTGCTCTCATGTACTACACTAAAAGTTACACTGAATAACTCTGGCGTCAGGGTCCTGGCGTTGAGTACAAGGGCAACATCTGCATAGAGTTTGTATGCTATTCCTCCTGTTTGTGTTGGTTTCCTCCCAACATTTTGTTTCCTTCCCACACTTCAAAAACTTACTGACAATTTAATGTGGAATTTAGGTTGTGAGTGCGAATGGGGACAGGGACAGTGTGTGAGTAATGACAATCTGTACTGCGCCGCAGAAGCCCTCCTCATAGAGTAAAAGGTATACCAATATATACTTGTGTGGAGATTGCTCTTCCAGCATCTATTGGGTGTATATGGTTGCAGAGAACAAGTCCTTCCAGATTTTCTGTGACATATACTCACAGCATGTTTTTATAGTAATATAATTTTATATGCTAATAGTGTAAACCTGTTTGCAACCAGCACCTCAAACGCCAATTCTGTAAATTCGTACACAATTTAGTCACATTATTTTAACCACTTTCAACATGGTGTGACAGAGTGGCAAAGAGTAGTTGCCTGTTTCTGCCACTAGGTGGAGTCTTCCGGGTAGAGTCGTGCCACCAAGAGCCTGGGCTTGGTGGGGGGAGCCAATGGGTTGTCTGTCAGCAACACTAGGTTGCTGACAGCTGTATGTAGCATGGCTGGTATCCAGCCATTATGGGTTGGCTTCCTCGGAACAGCTGCAGATGGGTGGGTGGCTGTTCCCGCGTCCCAGGTATCCAGGTTCCATGTTGGGTTTTGGGCCAGTCTCGGGATGGCTATAAAAAGCCTGTCTTTCCAGGTGATCAGGGGGCGTGGTCTACCACCTGAGAGTGGAGCAACAGAAGAGCTGGGAAGAGAGCTCTGGCCCCCAGATGCTTGAGGCAAGCAGGTGGCTGCCTTCAGGAAGCCGAATCCAGCAGAGGCTGGAAAAACGTGGTTGTGGCGCTGGTAGTAGGCCAAGTCCACAGGTAGTGAGGGACGTATCTTGTGTATAGTTAGAAGCCAGACGGCCAAGGTTTTATTTTTATGATTTGTGTTTTCTATAATTGTGTGCCTCAATAAAACTGGCTGAGGCCAGTTTGAACCCGTCCTCAGTGTTCGAAGGTTATTTGTGCCAAGATTGTCCTACCAAGGACGGCGATCCCAAAAAGCCAAGCGAGAAACCCCCGAGACGGGCCAAAATGGCGTCTCAGAGCTAAGCAGCCGCTTACAGTGGGTAACCCATTTTGTGAGCTGACTTGGTGGGTATATAAGGTGTGCGATAGGCTGTCTGCACATCTCTCGTTGCTGTCATCGTTAAACGGGCCGATTTTAGGCCAGGTTCACACGGCTTATACACGCCGTAATTGCGGGACGGATTTCGCCCGCAATTACGGTGTGTGTACAGGGCGGGGGCGGCAGCTCGCCGGCCCCATAGACAGCCATTATCCACAGCGCATATACCGCCAGGATAATTGACATGTCACTTTCTCCCCGCTCGGCATATTCGCCGAGCGGGGAGGGAAGACGGAATCCATAGTTCTTTATGAGAACTGTGGATTACCGTAATGCCTGGGACGGATTTCTATCGTATTGCAGCGCAGTACAGCGCACAATACGGACTGAAATCCGTCCCAAAATAAGCCGTGTGAACAAGGCCTTAGAGTTTCAGCAACTAATGTTTATTGGCTTTTGGGCCAAGGGTGGCAGCATTTCTGAAACTCGGCAGTTTGTAAATTGTTCACATGCTGCTGTAGTGAAAGTGTACTGAGAGTGGACAAATGGCATCATTGTGAATAAGTGAAACTGAGGAGGAACACAGGACATAGATTGTGAGAGGTGAACTTCAGCTACGAAGGTGCGCAAGGCTAGACCGACTTGCTACATTCAAGAAGCTCTCTGCAGAGATAAACATGCTTGGGACTCTGAAGCAGACGGATGGTCACTGCACCTCTGCTAATGAAGTTACACTGACACAAAAGGCTTCATTTTCAAAGCAGTATCAGAATTGGACCTCCGCTAGTTGACAAAGCGTTGCTTGCTTCAATGAGTCATGTTTTCTGCTTTATCAAACATATCCGGAAACAAACACACTGCAACCAGTGCTGAAAGAACACAAGGTGACAGTGTAATGGTCTGGAGAATGTTTTTTGTGGCATTCTCTGAGTCCACTCAACCATGTGTAAGGCAGTCTCAGCTGTTTTGGGTAAGAATCTATCCTTGCAGATCACATACACTCAAACATGCTGATTGTCTTCCCTAGGGTGAATGGGATCTTCCAGCAATACAAGGTGACATGTCAAGGCATTTGCTTTTCTGCAAAGTCAAACGTTTACATACACTAAAATTACTATGCCTTTAAATAATTTGGGACATTTCATATGATGATGTCATGTCTTTGGAAGCTTCTGATTTCTGGGAACATCTGAGTTAGAGACACACCTTTAGATGTATATTAATTTCACACTAGGAACACACTGCTTCTGTGTGTAACATCATGGGATAGTCTAAAAAAATCAGCCAAGGTATCAAGATGAGAATTGTGGACTTGCAGAAGTCTGGATCATCCTTGGGTGCAATTTCCAGATGCCTGGAGGTCCCTCGTTCATCTGTACAAACAATTATATGCAAGTAGAAACAAGATGGGAATGTCCAGTCATCATACCGCTCAGGAAGGAGACGGGTTTGGCCATTATGACCATTGTTACATTTGGAGGAAAAAGGGAGAAGCTTGGAAGCCTAAGATCACTATCCCAACTGTGAAACATAGGGGTGGCAGCATCATGTTGTGGGGTTTTTTTTGCTGCAGGGGGATGGTGCACTCACCAAAATAGATGGCACCCTGAGGAAAGAAGATTATGTGGCAATACTGAAGCAACATCTCAAAACATCAGCCAGGAAGTTAAAGCTTGGGCGGAAATGGGTCTTCCAAATGGACAATGACCTGAAGCATACTGCCAAACTGGTTACAAAGGGGTTAAGGATATCCAAGTCAATGTTTTGGAGTGGCCATCACAAAGCCCTGATCTCAATCCTATTGAAAATTTATGGGCAAAGCTGAAAAGGCAGGTGCGAGCAAGGCGAAATACAAAACATGCTCGTTACACCAGTTCTGTCAGGAGGAATGGGCCAAAATTCCTACCCAAATATTGTGAGAAACTTGTGGAAGGGTATCCAAAACTGTGACCCAAACATTCAGTTTAAGGGCAATGACCAAATACTAAGAAATGTATGTAAATTTTAAATTTAAAAATTAAAAAAAAAAATGCTTTTAAAAAATTTTCTCT
>JAODAL010048220.1:0-29199 GCA_025379985.1 Phyllomedusa bahiana | reverse complement strand
AAAACAAAGGGGTGAACTCATTGACTTTGTTGAGATATTGTACAGTCCCTGACAGAAGTTCTGTCGCTTATCCATGTTGTGGAAACCAAAGCTTATAACATGACTTGAAATTCATCCTTTGGGTTTTTTAGGAATGACTCATATGAAAGCTGAAACCCTCCCAAATGAGGTTTTTTGTTAACGAAAATAAATTTGCGTCACTGCTGAAATACTGATAATTTAAGGAACACAGAAAGGTCAGACTTTGGCAAGACAAAAGTTTTGTCACCCATAGAAATTAATGTGAAAATCAAACAAATAATTAACTTCAAATTAAGATATGTTTCATAACATTGGTGAATTTGAAGTTGTGGTGTTTTATTGAGTCATATTTAATATTTTGTGTGACTTCCATGAGCTTGAAGGACTGCATCCATGTGTTTCGCCAATGATTCATACAATTTATTGATGAAGACATCAGGAATAGCAAAGAATGCAGTCTTTACATGCCCCCCAGAGTTCGTCAAGATTCTTTGGTTTTGTCTTCCAAGTTTCCCTCTTTTATCCTACCCCAAAATGTCAATGATTTTCATGTCTGGTGACTGGGCTGGCCAGTTTTGGAGCACCTTGTATCTTCTTTGCCTTGAGGAACTTTGATGTAGAGAGGGGATGTATGAGATGGGAACCATCTGCTGCAAAATTGTGACCCTTTTTAAGTAGAGAATGTAAAAGGTAGCCAATACTTTTGATATTTTAGGCATTGATATTGCCTTACCACCTTGCAAATGTTTCGCACACCCCTAAAAATGTAACCCCAGCCCTGATTTTTCCATCACCAAACTTAACTGTGTTCTGGGTGTATCTTGGATCCATATGGGCTCCAGTAGGTCTCCTGCAGTATTTGCGGCGGCTGTGGTGTAATTCAACTGAAGATTCATCTGAGAAATCCACCTTCTGACACTTTTCCAGCATCCAACCATTTAGCAGGCTGTGGGCCTTGGCAAATGCCACACGTTTTTTTAATTGCCTTTGTTAAGTGCTGGCTTTTGGACACTGATTCGAACATGGAGGCCATTTCGAGACAGAATCCTACAAACTGTTCTAGTTGACACAGGGACTTAAGGTGACCAAGCCTGTTGGAGCTGTGCTGAAGTGCAGCCACCTCTGCAGTGGATCTGCTCTTCAGCCTCTTGATAATCAAGGCTTTGGTCGCAGGGTGGATTTTTGGCATGTTGTCAGAGGTCAAGTTGTAGTTCAAGTGAAGGTCTGGGGTGCTGGAGTTATTTTTATACACACCCACTAATTAACCGATCAATTAGTGAGCACAGGTGAGGCTTAAACTAGGATTGGGTGCATTATATGACAAGGCGACAAAACTTTTGTCTTGCCAAACTCTGTCCTTTCTGTGTTCGTTAAATGATCAATATTTCAGCAGTGAAGCAAATTTATTTTCGTTAAAAAAACCTCATTTGGGGGGGGGTTTCAGCTTTCATAGGAGTCATTTCTGAAACCAATGGATGCATTTTAAGTCAGGTTATAAGCTTTGGTTTCCACAACATGGATAACCGACAGAACTTCTGTCAGGGACTGTATTGTTCAAGTCCTTAACCATGTTAAAATGTTGGGAGCTCTGTATTTGAGCAACTTATTGGCACTATTGGGAAGTTGGAATGCTCAAGTCCTTAACCTCATTGAGATGTTAGGATAGTCATGTCCTTTGACTCTATTGATATCTTAGGAGTGCTTAACTCATTGACTTCATTGACATATTGGGATTTTAAGTCCATGACCATATTAAAATGTGGAAGAAGTTTTCATCCAGGATATCTCTGTACTTGGCCGCATTCATCTTTCCTTCAATTCCAACCAGTCGTCCTGTCCCTGCAGCTGAAAAACCCCCCATAGCATGATGCTGCCACCACCATGTGTCACTGTTGGTATTGTATTGGGCAGGTGATGAGCAGGGCCTGTGTTTCTCCACCGCTTACAATTAACACCAAAAAAGTTCAATCTTCATAAGACCAGAGAATCTCATTCCTCATAGTCTGGGGTCTTCATGTGTTTTTTTTTTTGCAAACTGTCTGCGGCTTTCATGTGTCTGTACTGAGGAGAGCACTCTGCCATAAAGCCCTAACTAGTGGAGGCTGCAGTGATAGTTAATTTTGTAGACTGACTTCTTCCATTTAAGGATTATGGAGGTCACTGTGCTTTTAGCAACCTTGAGTGCTGCAGAAATTCTCTTGTAACCTTGGCCAGATCTGTGCCTTGCCACAATTCTGTCTCTGAACTCCTTGGGCAGTTCCTTAGACCTCATGATTCTCATGTTCTCTGACATGCACGGTGAGCTGTCCAATCAGTTTAATTAAGCACAGCTGGACTCCAATGAAGGAGTAGAACCATCTCAAAGAGGATCGGAAGGCAATAGACAGCATGCGAGTTAAATATGAGTGTCACAGCAAAGGGTCTGAATACTTATGACCATGTGATATTTTAGTTTTTCTTGTTTAATAAAATTGCAAAAATATCTACATTTCTGTTTTTTTTTCTTTCAGTCAGAGTGTACATTAATGAGCAAAAAAAATGCATTTTTTTGATGTTACCAAATGGCTGCAATGAAAGAAAGAGAGTGAAAAATTTAAAGGGGTCTTAATACTTTCTGTACTCACTGTAGATGTTGGCACTCATTGGCATTATTAGGAATTTAGAATGATCAAATCCTTGACCGTATTTAAATGTTGAGATGGTAGTATTCTTAATTCTTTTTGGATGTTGCCAACCTTAAAGAGGTCTTGAATTCTTCATAAGAGTTTGAAATTGCTGATTGACAAGAATATAGCACACTGTGAAGTTGGGTGGACAGATCCTAGAGACTATTGAGATGCTGGGATGGCCAAGAAATCGTCAACTTTGATGAGTTCTTCAGTACTTAAAAACATTTTGTAATGACTGTTATCTCAGATGATAGCTGTAAATTGGTAATACAGTTACTGGTCTAAGAACATATTAATCTTTACTTTGGAAAAAAAAATATTGCATTTCTAATACTGGAGGGGTTCATGTATTTTTGCAACAAATCTGGTTATTGCAACACCAGAAATGAAAACCAAATGATATTCTACGCTGTGTACAGTTTAGCATTATGAAGAGGGATTCTATATAAAGTGGAATTTCAAAATCTTGTGAGAAATTAGAAGACTTCTCGGGAAGGCCAATGAATTGTAGTGTTTGAATGCCAAGTTCTTAACTCCATTATGAGATGGAAAGATCTTGACCCTAGTGAAACATTTGGGTGGTCAATGCTATTGTGCTGTTGAGATGTTGCTGTGACTCACTCCTTTACTCTACAGAGATGTTGGGATATCTAAAAAAAATCATTAACTCTACTGATTTTTTAGTTCTTTTTAAGATTTGCAGATGGTGATTGATTAAGACAATAATTCATTAAAATGTTGGAGAAGCCAAATCCTTGACCTTTTTAGATGTAAAAATGGCCAAAAAGTCCTCAACCTTAACCCCTTACCACCGGAGCCAGTTTTGGCCTCTTTGTCAGAGCCCCATTTTTTTAAATCTGCCATGTATCACTTTATGTGAGAATAAATTTTTGACACTTTAACCTGTCCATGTGATTCAGAGAATGTTTTCTCATCACACATTGTGCTTTAAGATAGTAAGTAATTTTGGTCCAAAAAGTCCTTGTTTATTTGTGAAAAATATCAAAGTATCGTGAAAAATTAGAAAAATTTACCATTTTCAAACTTCAAAAATTTCTGCGTGTAAGACAGATAGTTATTCCTCAAAATAGTTTTTTAAAACTAGCATCTACCAATGTCTGTGTGGGGGGATCTTTTTTTTAAATTTTTTTTTTTTTATTTAGATTTAGGGGGTTAAAAATTTGTAGTAATTTTCACTTTTTTCAAAAAATTTAAAATTACATTTTTTTTAGGGCCCAGTCGAGTTCTAACAGATTTTGTTGGGCTGTATGTTAAAACCCCCCATAAATGATCATTAAGAAATCCCCCCTTTTAAAAGTTTTAAAACGATGTGGAAGTTTTTTAGCCCATTATGTTTCAAGGAATTTAAAGCAAAGTGGGGTAAAAATTTAAAAAATTTAACTTTTTTTTGAGTTTTTAATTTTAAGCCATTATTCACAAGAACACGGGATGTGATCAGGAAAATGCAATTAAAATTATTCCCAATTTTGCTTTTTTCCCGAGAAATCCATTGTGGCCCCAGGCGCTATTTGGCTCAACCACAAGCCCCCGAAAAGGAGGAGACCCTATGGATTGGGGCCCCATTTTCATTTCAATTTTATTTAGGGCCTTTCAGGTTTGCGGAAACCTAAAGGGGCTTAAAAAATTTAAAAAAACATCCCCAAAAAGACCCCTTTGGGGAATACACCCCTTAAGGGAAAAATCCAGGGGTGCAGTGGTATATTGACCCCCTACAGGTTTTTACAAAAAATTTTAGATTGGTGGGAAAATGAAAACATTTTTTTTTTCCAAAAAATCGCAATTTTTGCTGAAAATGTTGAATTTTTCAAGGAATCCTGGAAAAAAAGTTTTCCAAAAAATTTTTTAAGCAATTTCTTCAAATTGCAAATTACCTTTTATGTGGGGTTTTTAAACTGCTGTTCGGGCGCAATAGGGGGTATAAGGGAGGTAGTGTTTAAAGGCTTTTGGAAAAGCAGATTTCGTGGGGTCATGTCAATTTGCAGAGCCCCCAAAAATAAGAAGGGGAAACTTTCCAAAATCACCCCCTTTTTTGGGTTCAAACCACCTCAGGGATCTAATTGGGGGGTACCCTGCATTTTTTTGGGCCGGTGTACCAAAGTTTTTTTTAGGTATGAAAATGGGGGGGGGGGGGGACGCGGGTTCGATTGTTTTTTGGGGTTCTTTTTACAGTGTTTGCCATACGGGATAAATAAAGGAAACTTTATGTGGGGGTGGTTAAATTGCAATGACATAAAATTTTTATATAGTTTTTTATGTTTTTTATTTTAACAATAGAAATAGGTCTATAAGAAATTGGTTTTTTGTTGCCCTATTCTGACAGCTAATTTTTTTTTCTGTGTCGAGTGTTTATGGGTTTTTTTTTTTTTGCGGGATGAGGCATTTTTATTAGTACCTTTGGGGTGATTTGATGTTTGTCCTTTTTTTTAAGGTTTTTGTGAGGTTTTGAAAAAAATACCATTCTGGTAGGGGTTTTTTTTTTTTTAAATTTTTCAGGGCCCCTGGGGTAAAAATTAAAGTAGCTTTACTAGCAGGTCGATTTAATACATTCATACCCAATTTGTATTTTGCTTTTAATGGGTTTTATCTTTTAAAAATTTTAAAAAAAATTTTTATTCAAAAGGAAAAAAAGTTTTTGCATCGCCATGTCTGGAGCCAAAATTTTTTTTATTTTTCGGTGAAAGAAGTGTGTTGGGTCTTGTTTTTTTTTTGGGATGATTTGAATTTTTTTGGTTCATTTTTTGGGGGACAAAACTTTTTGGATATTTTTTAATCCTTTTTTTGGGAAGAAGGGTGAAGAAAATACCGCAATTTGTAGTGTTTTTTTTTTTTAACGCGTCATTGCGCAGTATCCCTGAAACTTGATTTACTTCAGGGTCGATTTGTTACGGCGATACCCAAATTTTATAGTTTTTTTTATTTTTTAAGCACTTTAAAAAAATTTTTTTTAAAAAAATGTTTTATTGTGTAAAACAATATTTATGTCGCTATTGTGTTTAGCATTTTTAGACAAGTTGAAATCGGCCGTTTTTTTGGTAATGGATTTTTAGATCCCCGAAATTTTGTTAAAAATCTGCGCATAATCTATTAATTGGCCATTTTCCCACTTCCTGACATTTTGGCGGGCCCAAAAAAGCTTACGAATAGGCAGGGTGAGATGTGTGTGGACGTCATGACTGGGGTGTATATGGTTTCGATTGGCTGGGAAAAACCATGACCCGTTTTTTAAATAGAACAGCCCTTCCTGTTTGCCTCGTCTCTTAAAGGTTTCTACTAGTTAAGTTCGCTCTGCTTTTTCCAAAATAAAAGTGAAATATATATTTTTCAAAGAAAAACCTTACTTTTAGTTGTTAGTTGATTAGACATTGGGAAAAGTTTTTTAGGTAGTTAGTTTAGATTATTTTAAAGCGGGAAACTTTTATGTATAAAGTCACGTGGGGGGAACACAGCAAAGTCTTTAAAGGACATGGAAAAAAAGTTACCAAGACTTAGTGTGGGACATTGCATTTGCAAAAATTCTTCATTATTAACAGTTTGCTTTTGGGAAAGTTTTCCCTGGATTTTGGGGGCGGGTGTGAATTGGGAGAACACATAATTTCTTTTAAAACGGGGGGGTTTCCTTTGTTAGGTGCAAAATCCATTTTTTTTATCAGTTTTCATTTCAAAATAGGGTTCTTTTTCAATTTTACCCATCCCCCCTTTGTTGATATACCCAAACCCTTGCATTTTTTTTTAAAACCCAGAAATTTCTTGTGCCCAGCAAAGGTTGATGGGTGCCAAAAAATACCTTGTGTCATCGGGAATCTATAAAAAAATTTGTTTTTTTTGCACTTTTGCAAAAAAAATTTTTGTTATTGAGATAGTTTTAAAAACTTATTTCTTACAAAAATTTTATTGTAAACACGGGTAAAAATTAAAAAGGTCCCAAAAAAAACCCTTGTATCTTCGAATCTAAAACAGTTCCCGTGTTTTTTGACTTTGGGCATTGGCTTTGTTCATTCGTTAGCGTGAAATTAATCTTATAAAGTTTTTTTTATAGTCACCCAGGTTGAATTTAAAAAGGTCCCAAAAATCCCTTTTTATAACCCGAACCCTATAACAGGTAGTTTTATTTTGACTTTGGCGTACGCAGCCTTTGTTATTCGGGATAGCTTTGAAATTTATTTTTATACAGCAATTTTAAAAGTCCCCTAGGGGGAATTGAAAGGTACCAAAAAAAATTTTGTATTATAGGAAAACAAACGATACGTGTTTTTTGCATTTTTTGCCCAGTCCAGATTTCTTTTTAAAAATTTGAATCCGGGCAATTTTGTTTTGTTAGAGGGTTTTGAAAATTTGCTGTGATTTCCCGTCTCTTAATAATAGATTTTCCAAAAAAAATATTCCATACCTTTCAAATTTTTTTTTTTTTTCCCTTAACAGGGAAAGCGAAATTGGGTTTGGTTTAAGCGGGGAAAAGGGGGGGGGGTTACCCAATGGATGGAAAGAGGTACCAGAAAAAGGTGCTCCTTCCAGTGCTGGCAACAACACGCATCCCAAGGGGGATCAGGGGGTTGGGCGGGGGCCCTTTGGGCCTGTCTTTGGGCCGGGGGTCGGGCCCTGGTGAATCCCCGTAACAAACCCAGCGTCCCCAAAAATTGTTCTTCAGGGGTTTAATGGCAACCTGCTTTTCCAGCAGCCCAAACCACTGGGTTTCCCATTCCCGGGAAACAAATTCATCATCAGCAATTTCGTCATCTGCCCAAAACATAAAGCGAAGGCACCCCCAAAGTCAACCTTGTACCCCCCAAATGTGGATAATCCTTTTTTCTGAAAAACCCTTTGAAAAAAATTGGGTTTGGGGTCGGGGCATGTTAAAAGATAAAAGAGGAAAAATTTAGTCTCCCTCTAAAGCCCAGTTCCCTGTTGCCATCGAGGGGTGAAGGAAGCCGTAAATTGGGGAAAAAAACCCCACGGGGGGGTCTGAAACGCCTTGCGTCCCCCTTGTTGTCCCCCGAAAGCTTCGGGATGCAAAAAATGTCAGCAAGCCCAAAAGTCACCTGTGTTGATGATTAGGATGATGACTTTTGGGGGATCCATCCTGGTCTTTTCCGCAGAATTTGTTGCGAGGGTTTTCTTTAGTGGAAAAAGGAGGAAGACGATGGGGTAGTGTAAAATTGGGGTCCCGCAAAAAAAGGGGTTGGGGGGCCCGGTCGCAGAAGTCCGCGGGATATGTTCCGCCGGGCCCGGCCGCGAAAAACCCCGGGCCTCCTCACTTTTTCGCCATCAAAATGGTCCAGGCCCCCTCTAAAGGGCCGGGGCCTTCTTTGAGAAAAGCCTTGATTCACCACCCGATGTAATATGCCCCCTTTGCCGTAAACGCTTTAAAGTAGGGGCAAAAACCCTTAAAGTGGGTTAACCACCCCCAAAAATGTTTTGTCAATGCAGGAATGCTGAGTTAAAAATGGGGGGGGAAAAAATTGGGCCCCAAAAAAAGGGCCCCGGGACCGACCCCGGGGCCCCCAAAACCCATGTCACACCCTCTTTTCTCCCCCCCTCCCCCCTTCCCCCGCCCCCCAAACCAGGGTTTCCTATGCCCATGTCTCTAAAGAGTCATGATCAGGGATCAGCCTCCGCTTAAAGCCTCCACCGTCGCCCGAGTACCACCAGCACCCCCAGAAAACCAAATTTCCCCCCCTTCTCCTCCCGCCGTTTGAGGGCCCGGGCCGCCTTTAAAAACAGGGGCCCAAAGTCAAAGCAGCCACCCTTTCCCTGTCTACCAGGTTTGGGAGCAGAAAGAAAACATTTAAAACCCAAAACCACCCCCAAAAACCCCAAAAAAGCCTAAATGTGGGGCATTGGGGCCCTTTTGGGGGGGGGGGCCCCCCTTTTTGGAAAATGTTGCCTTTCCGTCTGGGGGAAACACAAAAGGGGTTCCCGCCGAATCATGGCCCTTCCCCTCCCCCCCAATTTTACAAGATGCCGGCAGGAAATTTCTTTCCCAAAAAAAGCCGTCCCTCCCCTGGCCGGACAGGCGTCATCAAAAATTTTTCAAAGCGCGTTTTTCGGGAATCTTTGTTGGAAAAGTCCATCGGGCCCACCGCCCCAATGGATTAGTAGCACCCCCCAAAGGGCCCGGGGCAAATACCCTCTGTGACAGCTCATGGTTTGGAGCTTGGGGTTGGAGGGTTTTCTGGGGGTGGGGTTTGGGCTCTCAGGCTGGGCCCACGCTCTTCCCGAAATTTGGGGGATGGTGCAGGGTTTTTTTTCCCCAAGGCCCCTCTGGGGTTCAGTCCCCCAGGGGGAAAACCAAGCCGTTTTAAAATTAAATCTGGTTGGAGACCGTCCCCCCCAAAAGGTCAGGAGCTGTGGCCCGGCCTCCGCAAGGGAAAAACCCGGCGCGGGGCGGGGGTGACAAAACCCTTGTCCCAAGGCAAGGTGGGTGTGCAAAAAAGGGGCGAAAATCTGCTGGCCGCCCTTAGACCCGGTTAGGCGGGAAAGCACACCCCTTTTCCCCTTGGCAATGTAAATTGAACCTGTCGTCCAAAAAAAAATTTTTTTAAAAAAAAAAAAAAAAGGCTCCCCCCCCGGTTCTGGACCCCTTTGTAAAGAAGGCCGGGGGTTGATTTCGCATTTCCGCCGTTGCCCCTGTTTTCGTCCCCCCTTTGGCTGTTTTGGCAGAATCAGTCGGCCTCCCAGTTAACCGTCTCATTTTTGGGGAAGTGGGCAACACGCGGGAAATTTTCCCCCCCTCCATTTTGCTAAAAGGTTTGGGTGGAGCAGCGAAATTCCCAATTTACCCAGACGGAGGGAACACATGGCCTGAAAGAGCGGTGCGGACCTCGGGGGGGGGGGTTTTTAGCCCCCAAAGGTGGAGGCAGGTGAAAAAAGCTCTCCCACCTTCCCTTCCCAGTTTTGAAGACCCCCACCAAAAAGGGTTCAGTGGGGAAACGATGCCCTTGTAAGCGGGCCCATTGGGTGATCTTATTTTCTGGAACGATCTTTGGAAACCTCAAAATAATTCGGGTTTTCCTGCCGCGCCCGGAAAAGGAGGAGAGGACACGATGGGGGACACGGAGCCTTTCTTTTTTGTTAAAATCCAAAAAGGGGCCCCCGAAAAAGTTTCACAATTTTACCCGGTTTCCCATTAGGCGGGGTTTTTTGGGTTTCCGGGGCAAAGTGAAAAGGGGGGGCCTCAGTTTCTCGGGTGTTTATCTGAGGAAAGTAAAGGGCTTTTTTGAAGCTTGTCCCGGGAGAGGAAGCGGAGGGGGATGGGGAAAAGAGGTATTCCTAGACCCCGATTTTTACTGACGTCCCTCCCTTGGGAAAGGGGTTTGGGGCGCAAATTTTGGGAGGCGGAGGGGGGAAGATGGGGAAAAGAGGGACTTTGCTAGTCCCCCTGGCCCCAGAGGTTTGGGGGAAATAAAAGGCCCCAATCCCTCCATGAGTGTTGGATGTCCATTTCCTCCAACTGATCCCTCGTTTTTAAGGCCATCAAAAGGGAACAAAGTTACTGGGTGGCCCCCCCTTTCCTGGTTTCCCGGTACAAAAAAAACTCAGCACTTTCCTTCCACCCCCCCAAAATAGGAGAAAAAATGCAGGAAATGGAGCCCTTTGGGCTGATTGAAAACTGGAGACATCTGTTGCCCCTTGCTTCACGTTCTTCAAATGTCCGGTGGAAACAAGCCTGCGCCGTGACAGCGGGCTAGAGTGCCAAGTACCCGGAGTGGCGGGGGCAAGCAGCAGCAGCGAAGGAAAGGGGGCAAAGCCTAATGGGTAAACCTCTGGCAACTTTTTTTACCCCCCTCCCAAACGCATCCCAATTTGCGGGGCACACATCCAACACACAGAGATCAGTTTAAAGGGAATCTTGGTGAAAGCCCTATCTGGTCCCCAAAACACGATTTTTTTTTTGCAGGGGTTTCCGGGACCCTTTTGCCCTTTGGGTACCCAAAAAGGGAAACCGAATGGCCCGGGGCGGGCCCTCATCCGCCATAGAGGTTTAATTGTCCGCCCAAGCAGCCAGCGTCATATCTGGGGCAGACCTTCAGCACGGGCCGGGGGAGTCATTACAGAAAAGCCCCCTCTGGGTTTTCCCAACAGAAAATGGGGGATCGTTTGACTTTCTTCAAGGAATCGGGCCCAGGGATTTGTTTTGTTTTGGGGGCCCACAATTCCCAAAGGTCCCCGATTAGTTGCGGGGTCTACTTCACATTCCTCCCCCAAAACAAAAATGGTCCTCTTGAAAAACTTTTTTTTAAAAATTGATCATTTTTCCCTGCAATTTTTTTCTAAATTTCCCTAAGTTCTTTTTGCGGGTTTTGTGTAAAGGGACTAAAAGACTTTCAAGGTTTCATGAAAAACACCGTTTTTTTTCCATTTACTAACTTCATCTTTAGAATTTTTTCCCGATTTAAAAGGGTTTTTTGGGGGTGTTTTGGGCCTCACAATTTTTAATAGTGGCGGGAGAAGCCCTTTTTTAAAATTTTTTGTGGTCATGTTGCTGTGAGATACAGAAATTAACCCAGGGTTTCCTTTTGGGAACAGAAAGGTGGCTTTTAAGTCCATTTCTCCCCTCCCCTTTTTTAAAAACAGTGGCGGGAAAGCATTTTTATAATTTTTTGGGGTATGTTGCTGTTGGGGTTAAAATCCAATAATAATGGTTTTTGGGGAAAAAAAAAATGTGGTTTTTTAAGGGGGCATTTCTTCCCACAAAATTTTTTTAAACGTGGGGGAGAATTTCATTTTTAAAATTTTTTTTTGGGTCATGTTTGCTTTAAAAATTCGCAATACTACAGGCCCTTTATTATAAAAAAAGGGTTGTTTTTAATAAAACTTTTGGGTTTTCCCTAAATTGCCCAAAAAGTGGTTTGGGTCATTTTTTGAAAATTTTGGGGGTTTTGCTTTGACTTTGCGTTTATATTTACAGGGGGTATTATAAAATTTTTTTTTTGGTTTCAAAAAGACATTTGTTTTCCCAAATTGTCAAGGGGGTTGCTAAAGGGTGAGGGGGTGCTGTCAGAAACAGGAATATTTTTAGGAAAATTTTTAATGGAAAATATTGAAAAAATGATTTTTTTTTGAAGGTCTTTAAACCCATAGCTATAAATCCCTGTATTGGGGGACAACCCATTTTTTTAAAATTTAAAAAAAAGAGAAAAAAAAAGACCAGGGTTTGGGTTTCCCCTTTTCCTATTTTAAAAATGTGTTTTCTAGACCTTAAACTACTAAAAAAACTATGTTTAAACAAAAAAAGGGTTTAAAAAAATTTTTCCCTCTGAATTGTACAAGGGAGGTACGGGAAAAAATTTGACCAGATGTGGGTTTTATTCAGAGGAAAATGGAGAGGGGAGACGGAAGAGAAAAAAGAAAGGAAAAATTTTCCTCCGGGCACGTTGAGAAAAATGAGGAAAAAGAATGCCAAAAAAAGGGAAACCGGGGTTTGGAACAGGAGCTTTAAAACCCCAACCAGTTTTTAAAAGTGAAGCTAAATTTGGCCCAAACAAATAGGGAAAGGGGAAAGGGCGTTTCCCATGTTTTGGGACTGTTTTTAACTGAGGAAGGCTGGAGTTCTCACATTTTCCCGCTTTTCACATCTGCTTTCGCATAAAGTTTTCGTTGCTGCGTCTTAAAAGGGCTTTTTAAACCCTTTGGTGTTAATAGATGACGGACGCCAGCCTGGGCTCTCACCGCCCCCCATGAACCCCGGCCTGGGCCCATACTGGGGGTTTCCCAGGACAGATATAGTCAATGTCCAGGAAAAAAAAAATGGGGGTTTTTTGAAAAACCCCTTTCTTTCCGGCACTTTTTAATCGGGGGGGTCATGGGAATACTGCCAGCACAAAAAAAAGGACAGCCAAACTTTTCACATAGCTTTTTACTACAGGAATTTTTGTCGGGAAGGGCCCTGCACCGCCAAATGTACACATAGCTTTTTAAAACACAGAGAATAGTGCCAGCAGGGGGGGGGGCCATGCTGCTTTTCCAGAAACAGGGATATTCAATGTCCATTTCCCAAGGGAAAAATGAGGGTTTAAAATCATACTGCCTTCGGGCCCATTTTTTTTAAATTTGTGGGTAGATGGGGTTTAAGGGTCAGGCTGTGGTACAAGACAGGAAAAAGGTAAATGGTATGTGACTTTTTTTCTGTGCCTTTTAAAACCCAAAAGTGTGTTGCCTAAGTTGTAGGGGGTATCCATTTGCGGGTTGTGGTTTTAAATTTCCCAGTTTCCCCCAGCCCTGTTTGGGTTTTAAAGAATGAAGGTGTTATTCCCCTTTTTCCCAAGACTTTAAGGGTTAAATCGCCCCAAAATTCGACTCCCTCACTATCGAAAAACCTTATCGATAGCGGCCGACTATCGATTATCGCCCGATGTCGATAGCCAACGTAATCGCTCAACACTAATCGCTATCTTCTGAGAGCCATAACTTCTTTACTTTTCCATATACAGTGCTGTGTAAAGATTTTTTTTTGCGGGATGAATGGACGTTTTAATTGGTACAACTTTGGAGTTTATATGAGTTTTTGATCGCTTTTTATTCCCTTTTATGTGCTGCAGGATGAACAAAAAACGCAATTTTGTGACTGTTTTTTTTTTTCTTTTTTTACGGTGTTCACCGAGCGGGTTAATTAATGTGATATATTTATAGGGCAGGTCATTATGCACGCGGCGATACCAAATATGGGTACTTTATTTATTTTTGATCTTTTTTGGGGCGATTGCCGTTTCTAAAGGGGAAAAGGGCAGTGTACGTGTTTTTATCTTATTTTTTGTGTTTGTGTTTTACTTTTTTTTTCACTTTTAACATTTTTTTTTTACTTTTTTACACTTTTTTTACTTTTTTTTCTAACAGCAATCATCAGATTGCTGTTAGAAGGCAGGCCAGTACACAGTATTACTACTGTGTACTGGTCGCCATGACAACTGCCTGTCACCATGCCCACAATGCATTGCGGGCATGGTAACGTCACAGATGACCACGGGAAGTGGTTTTCACTTCCCTGGACCATCAGGCAGAAGATCGCAGTGCGGCAGCCGAAGGGAGCAGGCAGGAGGAGCTCCCTCCTCCTGCCTGCGGCTTCATTATCGCAACCAATGACAGGTTGCGATAATGAAGCGTTAGTCACCCTTGGCCGGAGCTCACTCTGGCCGCGGGTGATACGGCATGAAGCCAGCGGTAATTTATGCATACGTCCTATGTCGGGAAGGGGTTAATGATGGTTTGAGTTCTTAGTGAGAGTCTGTGATTGCCATTAGACAAACCATTACATATTGAGATGCTGGAATAGCCACAATCTTGACCTTATAAGATGCTCAGAGTGCCAAAAGGTCCTTAACCTTAGTCAATTCTTAATGACATTTTGGAAAGGCATGAGCTATGACCATGAAACTTTGCAATATTAGGATGGGTATGCCCTCAACCCCAGTAGCAAATATTTGTGGCAGAATGTTAAAAAATTCAAAGGGCATGTCCCCACGGCTGGTTTTTCAGATGGTTTGTGGTTTTGCAGACCGTCTGAAAAACTGGCCGCAAGCGAGCACAACGGGGCTCTATGGAAAACGCGTGCAGCAGTCTCCACTGCATGGGTTTTCCACCCGACGGTTTTTCCGCCCGCGGGCTGCCCGAGAAGGATTGAACATGCACATTCTTCCGTCCGGGTTTCAGATAAACCGACCGGTATTTGTCCTCTGCTGTGGGGACATGCCCAAAATGTTAAAAAATGTTAATGTTAAAAATAGTGAGTGCTCCCCTTACCTGTTTGTAAATATAGTATGAAATCTTTTCATGGGACAACACTGAAGATCTGACACTGATACAATGTAAAGTAGTCGGTGTACAGCTTGTATCACAGTGTAAATTTGGTGCCCTAAAAATTACTCAACACGCAGCCATCAATGTCTAAACCGCTGGCAACAAAAGTGAGTTAAACCTGATTGAAAATAGCAAATTGTGCACAATTTGCTATTTTCCCTCTATGGTTTCATGTGACTCATTAGTGTTACAAGGTCTCAGGTGTGAATGGGGAGCAGGTGTGTTACATTTGCTCTCACACTCTCTCATAATAGACATTAAAAGTTCAACATGGCGCCTCATGGCAAGGAACTTTCTGAGGATCTGAAAAAAAGAATTATTGCTCTCCATTCAGATGGCCTTGACTCTACGAAGATGCCAACACCCTGACACTGAGCTGCAGCACGGTGGCCAAGACCATACAGCAGCTTAACAATAGAGGTTCCACTCAGAACAGGTCTCACCATGGTTGACCAAAGAAGCTTAGTGCACCTGGTAAGTGTCGTATCTAGAGACGAGTGCTGCCAGCATTGATGCAGAGGTTAAAGAGGTGGGAAGTCAACCTGTCAATGCTCAGACTATACGCTGCACACTGCATTAAATTGGTCTGCATGGCTGTCGTCCCAGAGGGAAGCCTCTTCTAAAGATGATGCACAAGAAAACTCTAAGCTTACTGAAGGCAAGTAGACTAAGGATATGCATTACTGGAACCATGTCCTGTGGTCTGATGAGACCAAGATAAACTTCCTTGGTTAAGATGTTTTCAAACGTGTGTGGCGGCAACCAAGTATGTCTTGCCTACAGTCAAGCATGGTGGTGTTAGTGTCATGGTTTGGAGTTACTTGATTGCTGTCGGTTGTGAGGAGTGACAGTTCATTGAGGGAACCATGAATGCGAACATGTACTGTGACATACTGAAGCAGAGCATGATCCCCTCTCGTCTGGGCTGCAGATAATGATATGATATAACCCAAACACCTCCAAGATGTCCACTGCCTTGCTAAAGAAAATGAGGGTGCTGGACGAGCCAAGCATATCTCCAACCCTAGTGAGCAGGGCCGTCTCTTCCATTGGGCCAGGTAGGCCACTGCCCGGGGGCCCCACGATCTCATGGGGCCCTCCCGGGCAGCCGCCTACTCTGCCCAGTGGAGCGACAGCCAGGCTCTGCCCGGGGGCAGCCGGGATTCGGGCCGCAGCGCCGGCTCGGAGCGTCGCCAGGGGAGGCTGGGGTTTCCCCTGGCGGGCCCCGTAGTACCGGCGCCGCTCTTGGTCCCCCCCCCCTCCTTCCTCGCTGCACGGCCGGGTCACAGGCCCAGCCATGCAGCCATCACGGCCGCCGCCTGCACCGCGCGGTGCAAGCAGCGGCCGAGGCTGAACAGAGCTGGGATCTTCTGATCCTGTCTGTTCAGCTCCCAGGAGGCCGCGGGGCAGGCGCGCGATGTGATGGCATCATCGCGCGCCTGCTCCGCGGCCCCGCACTTTACTGTGAGCGGCCACCGGCTCCGGACGGACGTGGAGAAGAGGAAGGAAATTAGGTGAGTGACATTTTTATTTATTTATTTATTTTTAAACTACTGCTCCTGCCTACCAATATACTCCCCTGCCTGCTGGCTATATACTCCCCTGCCTGCTGGCTATATACTGCCCTGCCTGCTGGCTATATACTCCCCTGCCTGCTGGCTATATACTCCCCTGCCTGCTGGCTATATACTGCCCTGCCTGCTGGCTATATACTCCCCTGCCTGCTGGCTATATACTGCCCTGCCTGCTGGCTATATACTCCCCTGCCTGCTGGCTATATACTGCCCTGCCTGCTGGCTATATACTCCCCTGCCTGCTGGCTATATACTGCCCTGCTTGCCCATATACTGCCCTGCTTGCCCATATACTCCCCTGCCTGCCCATATTCTGCCCTGCCTGCCCATATACTGCCCTGCTTGCCCATATACTGCCATGCTTGCCCATATACTGCCCTGTCTGGCTATATACTGCCCTGCCCTGCCTGCCTGTATACTGCCCTGCCCTGCCTGCCTGTATACTGCCCTGCCTGCCTATAAACTGCCCTGCCTGCCCGTATACTGCCCTGCCTGGCTATATACTGCCCTGCCTGGCTATATACTGCCCTGCCTACCAATATACTGCCCTGCCTGGCTATATACTGCCCTGCCTACCAATATACTGCCATGCCTGGCTATATACTGCCCTGCCTCCCTATATACACCCCCCTGCCTACCAATATACTGCCCTGCATGGCTATATACTGCCCTTCCTCTCTATATACTGCCCTGCCTATCTATATACTGCCCTGCCTGGCTATATACTGCCCTGTCTGGCTATATACTGCCCTGCCCTGCCTGCCTGTATACTGCCCTGCCCTGCCTGCCTGTATACTGCCCTGCCTGCACGTATACTGCCCTGCCTGGCTATATACTGCCCTGCCTGCCCATATACTGCCCTGCCTGGCTATATACTGCCCTGCCTGGCTATATACTGCCCTGCCTACCAATATACTGCCCTGCCTACCAATATACTGCCCTGCCTGGCTATATACTGCCCTGCCTACCAATATACTGCCCTGCCTACCAATATACTGCCCTGCCTCCCTATATACACCCCCCTGCCTACCAATTTACTGCCCTGCCTGGCCATATACTGCCCTGCCTGCCCTAATTACTGGCCCTGCCTGGCTAATTACTGGCCCTGCCTGCCTAATTACTGGCCCTGCCTGGCTAATTACTGTCCATATCTATGAGGGGATAATACAGGAGGGCCCTACAATCTATGGGGGAGATATTACAGGGGGCCTACAATCTACAGGGGGCTATAAACCTACCTACAGGGGGCAGCATATCTACCTACAGTGGGCCTGTATACCGACCTACTTAATGGTGGGCAGCATTACTACCTACTTACTAAATGTGGGGCGCCCATAACAGAGGTGGGAATCGGTAGTGAAGTGCTGATACAGTGAGGATTCTAAGATGTTTGTGTGTTACATTCTGCAGGGACGAGTTGTGGCCGGGACAAGTCATCATGGCAGTCTGGACGGAAGGAGAGGAAAAGGGAAAAAGAGCGATTCAGAGAACAACTGATCAGACAGGACGTCTCCGGTGAGTCCCTGTTGTCAGGGGTTATTTTACTTCTATATTTGATCAGTGCTGTGGTCTCTGTCATGTAATGGTGACAGGAGCTGGTAATGTTTATATTTGTTTCTTTGAGTATTTTTTTTTTTGGGGGGGGGCCCAGTATACCTCTATGCCCAGGGGCCCATAGTGCTGTTAAGACGGCCCTGCTAGTGAGCATCTGTGGGGCATCCTCAAATGCCCTCAGCGTGACTCCCAAAGACCCGGCGTACTGTACGCCGCGCAATTAAGCGTGTGAACATACCCTAAGGTTAAAAAAACAGGGCTGCTCTCTTCCAGAAACAACACCACCCCTGTCCATGGTTTTGTTTCCAGTATTTCACCTCACCCCTATTCAATTCAACAAAGCTAAGGTGCAATCTCAAAATCAAACTCATGGACATGGGTGACGCTGAAGCTGGAGGAAAGCAGTCATGTTTTTTTTTATCTTGAACAATACGTTTTAACTTGAAGTATAATGTAAAATACTGGTGTCTAATATACAACATAAAAATTAAATAAAATAGCATTCCTTTATTCTTATGACTAGTGTTGCTAAAATAGGTACCTGTTCTGTTTCACAATGCTTCAACTGAATTTGTGAAAAAATGTGGGTTCAGAAAACACTATTCCTAACCTGATCCCTGAACTCTAATGGTTTTTGAGTTCTTAATAAGATTTAGAGATGGTGATTGGTTAAGACAACAATCCATTAAAATGTTGGAGTAGCCAGATTCTTAACCTTATTGGGTGTAAAAATGGCCAACCTTGATGAAGTCATGAGTTCTTAATGCGAATCTATGACTAGTGTTGCTTGAATAGGTTCTTGTTCTGTTTCACACTGGTTCAGAAATCTAACACTATCCCTAACCAAGATCTGAACACTAACTGCTAAGTTAGGTTTTTTTTGGTTTCTTAGGGGTTATTGCACCTCAGGGTTATTCCTAGGCTAAACTGCACTCAGGGCGAGGTGAAGAAATTTTGCCCCCCACATAACATAATGCGCCACGATGCATCACCGTCAACCAAATATACAAAAAGCTTTAAAACAATGTGCTACATATAAAACTTCTAAATAATAGTCATATAGTTACCAAATAACACTGCTACACCAATCAGGATCCCAGGCTAATAGTACCAACGTCCTGCTAAGACCACATATCACCACCACATAGTCACCGAATACCACAACACTGTGACCACATATCACCAGCATAGTGACCGAATAATACCACCACACCATGACCACATATCACCACCATATAGTGACTGAATAATACAAACTGACAATTACCGAATGCAAACCATTATACTACAACCAATATTTCAGGCATACAGTGACCATACAGTAGTGGATACCAATTGTACACAGGCTCTGCAGACATATAATTGATAACAGTAAAGTTACATCCAGGGACTCACAGGGGACGTCTCTGAAGAGTTGTTCTCTTTCTCTTCTTCATCTCCATCTGTCCCACATCGCCATGATGACTTCTCCTGGCCACAACTCTTCACTGTAGAATTTACAAAACAAACATCTTAGACTCCTCACTTTATCAGCACTTTTCTACCAATTCCTATCTCTATACAAACTCCTCATCTATAGCACCTCATATGTTACCATGTAATATACCCCCTGTAGCAAGACAGTAGCCCATAGTAGCCCACTGTAGCCATGTAGTAGCCCCATGTGGCCAGATAGTTGTCGCTGTAGCCATATAATATTTCCCCTGTAGCCATATAGTAGCCCCCTGTAGCCAGGTAGTAGCCCCCTATAGTGGTGTAGTAGCACCCATATAGCCAGGTAGTAGCCCCCTATAGGTGTGTAGTGGCTCCAATATAGCCAGGTAGTGGCCCCCTATAGTTGTGTAGTAGCCCCCATATAGCCAGGTTAGCCCCCATGTAGCCAGGTTAACTCCCATGTAGCTGCCCCCATGTAGCTAGGTAGCTTCCCCCATGTAGCCATGTTAGCCCCCATGTAGCCAGATTAGCCCACATGTAGCTAGGTAGCTGCCCCCATGCAGCTAGGTAGCTGCCCCATGTAGCTAGGTAGCTGCCCCATGTAGCCAGGTTATCCCCCATGTAGCCAAGTTAGCCCCCATGTAGCCAGGTTAGCCCCCATGTAGCCGGGCTAACGCCCATGTAGCCAGGTAATAGCCCCTGCAGCTAATGATAAAATAAAAAAACACCTCACCACGGTCCCTGCATCTATGTCCCGGAGCTGGTGAGCATTGTAAGTTGCGTGACGTGATCAAGCTGCTTACGCTGTCACGCAGCTCCCAGGGATCTCCTCGGTGGACGATCCGTCCTGCCTCCTCTCTGTAGCAGCAGCTGCACAGCGAGTGTGCAGCTGCTGAGTGACTCTGCGAAGCCGTGTTACAACGGCTGCGGAGAGTCATGGGCTAACCTCTGGGCGGGTGAGGTGGGCGGCGCCCCCTCGGGTGAGCTAAGCGTCGGCACCCCAGGCGATAGCCCGCCTCGCCCGCCCCTAGGAACGGCCCTGTGGCACCTACAGCTCCACTTCTGCCGCAGTTTCTCTTCCCCCTTTGTGATGTCCAATGTCTCCTCCAATATCCCTTTGTTACATCTATGTCATGAGAACCAAAAGTGATGTTGAATGAGCTCCCAATTGAGTTGGTCCATTGGACACAAGGTCAGTGTGGCGACATATTATTTTTTGGGTGCATCAAGACAGATTTATCAGTACTGTCTAATACTTAGTGCATCTTAGACTTGACAGTCTTAAAATACACCACATTTAATATAGTGCTAATAAACATGGCACAGTTGAGCCTAACTTTACACCTTCTCTTAGTTGGCTTACTTTATTTCACTAACTGTGTCAAAAATTTGCAACAATTTTGACGCAAAAAATCACTTGCCGAGCCATGCCCCTCCCCACAAAGCTCCGCCATCTTTTCCTAGGAAACAGCAATTTAGCGGACAAGGAGCAGAAATGTCTAAAAACTGTCCAAACACATAGCAAATGTGCTGTAAAACATGTACACCAGTGTTCTGGGTGCAAATTGTGCTAGAATTCTGGTGAAAGTACCATAATAAATGTGCCTCGTTGTGTATACAGTATGGGAACCTGAAGAAGAAACTAACCTCTACATAGAAAGTGGTTTGCAGTAGCCACAGTATTCCTAACTTTTACACATAAGTCTTTCCCTGTACTTTTGTGCTTATTTGTCTTTCGTCTTCTTTTTTTTTGGATGACATTTTGGAAGCTTAGGAACTAATTACTTGTTTTGCATAGAGTTACAATCTCAAACTGCAATGGTTTTAATTTACAATGGTCGTCCCCAAACAAATTAATATTGTAACTTGAGAAACCACCGTATTCAGCAAAATAGAATCAAAGACTAAATCCTCTGAAATGAAGGAACATCTTAGCCTGTACCTCCATCTAGCAATGACTAGGAGTAATAATCTGCATGGGATGATCACTTTCTTGTACTATAACAGGAGGAACTTTATTTCAGCTTTGCTCCCAGTGAGACCAGTTGATAATATGGTGTCAGTACTTGGTGTCGTGCTCTTACCTAGTTCAAGACTGACCATACTTCCGTCTTCATGACCTCTTGTGACATGTGACTCTGATAGCTATAGCCTGTTGTCACCTTATTAATAAGACTTTACTTTTATGTAATTTTTATGTCACATTTCTTTTTTACTATCGGGGAAAAATGTAAAAATAAAAAATTCAGGGTAGGCGATTGAGAATGCAAGTGTGCTCAGCTGAATTTAGAACTAATACAGACATAAAGGGAAAAATTCAGGAAAGTGAGAGCACCTTTCCATTCCCTGTAGCCTGGAAAGAGCCATCTGTAACTTAGATGCTAGGAGATGGGAATACCTCTTTAAGGCAATGACCATTAGGCTCCTGTAATTCATGGTGCACTACACGTGATAGCCACTACTTCCCAAATAACAAGGTGTGTGAGTGGATACTCATCAGTATTTTAGATCTAATCAACTTCACCATTTAGACTCGGATTAGCCTACAGGGTGTAACGACCGGAAGTAGTGGATGCACTGGACCACCGCAAGTGGTGGTATAAGCCACGTCAGGGAGCGGAGTCTAAGGCCTCGTTCACATGACGTTTTTGCCGCGGAAGACTTGTCGACACGCGCAAACCGCGTCTCCCAACGAGGCACCGTAGGGAACCAGTCAGCCGCAAAACTTGCGTCTCCTGACGGAGGCAAACGGTATGGAACACGAAAACAATAGCAAAACTTAGGGAATGCTTTCTCAGTAGGCACAAGGCACTAAAGATCCGTTAAGGGAATCATGAAGGGGCAGGGCTAAATAGGGACAGTGTCCGGTGATAGAGAATCACCGGTGCACTGGCCCTTTGAACTTTGAACAGTGTGGACGCGCGGAACCTAGGGAGCAGGGACACGCGTGCTGGAAGGCAGAGATGGTGGTTGGAGAGCGGACAAGTGAGTAGAGCCAGGACTTGGCATAGAAGTGAGCGTGCCAACATGCGGGTCGCAGTGCCCCTCACTACCGAGACACGGGTGCGTCTGCGACCTGGTGTGAGGCTCGCAGGAGCACCTGTGACACAAGGGAGCAGGGGAAACCCCGGATGGACCCCTGGGCATGGTGGGCCTGGGGCTGCTTTTGAGGGAGAAAGGCCAGGATAGATTAAGAAATAGTCCCACTGCTATAGGAGTACATGTTTACTCATTTTCCACTCACCCACAGTGGATTTATTTTAGTCCTTTTCTTGTAATATTTTGGACATCAATCAATGTGAAGTAGGCATGCTATGAAGAAGTAGCTACCATCCTGGATATAAAGCTGCACTAGGGGTGAGACTATACTCTACATGATCGGTTCTAATTGTTTATGTATTAAACCAATTCGGAACAGGTCAGGATACTTAGATAAATTCTGGTCACCACAAACTAACTAATGTGTACCAATTAAATGATGACACAAAAAAAAAAAAAAAAAATGTAATTAAATATATCTTCATCATCTTTATTACATAAAAATGATGGACAGAGACAAAATATCTTAGATCACAACCACCTAAGGGTTAAAAATGATAAAAAAAAATATACAAAGAAACTAAACAATTTTATTTTGTAGCCTGTTTTTATTATTATTATTATTATTATTATTATTAATAATAATCCCTTCGCGACATTGGACGTACCCCTACGTCCTAACGGGAAGTGCCTTCCTGCAAATGGATGCACCGATATGTCCTACAGATCGTGTTGGCTCACAAGTGAGCTCCACATGATCGTGACATGGGTCCAGCACATGGGTGTAGCTACAGGGGGTGCAGAGGTAGCATTCGCTACCGGGCCCTGCAGCCTGAGGGGGCCTAAAAGCCCTTCTGCCACATAAGAAGACACCAATATTGTAAATGGGGCATGGTAACTGGGGGGGCCCCATTTAACTTTTTGCACTAGGGCCCAAAAGCTTGAAGTTACGCATCTGGTCCAGCAATATATTACTGTTGGCCTCATGCCACATCACCCCCGGCCGTAGTGCTCTCCGGCCACAGTTGATTAGCCTCTTCGCTGCCGCAATCTACTATGATCACCAGAGCTAAGTGAAAGACAGAAGGAGTGAGCTCCTCCTGTCTGCCTATCTGTAATCGGTGCAGCAGCGCCGCTGCTATGTCTGTACCTGACAGTCTGGGAGTGTAAGAAACACTGCTGGGCTGTCTGTGACGTCACCACGCCTGGCAGTGCATTGCGGGCATTGCCGGGCATGTTGATTGACAGTTGTCATAGAGACCAGTATAGAGCAGTTCTGCTCTGTGCTGATCTCTATTGTATCAGGGATCTGAGGATCACTGATACAAATCTCCCATGGGGAAAAGTGAAAAAAATTAAAAAAAAAGGAAAACACAAACACGAAAAATAAAATAAAATCACCTACACCGCCCTTTTCCCCTTTAACCCCTTCCCGACATTGGACGTATGCATACGTCCGCACGATCGCGACATGGAACCAGTGGTAAATTACCGCAGTCCTCATGCCCCATCACCCCCGGCCGCGGGTGATTAACGCTTTATTATCGCAACCTGTCATGGTCGCGATAATAAAGCCGCAGGCAGGAGGAGTGAGCTGCCTACAATCGGCGCAGTAACGGCGCTCTGCGCCGCTACTGGTCCGCTTACCAGATTCCCCAGATGCTGTCTGAATGCATCCGGGTAGTCTGGTGATGTCACCATACCCACAATGCACTGTGGGTATGGTGATTGGCAGTTACCATGGCGACCTGTACACAGCAGCAACGCTATGTACAGGTCTACCATGGTAAAAGCAATCTGACGATTGCTGTTACAGATCCCCACTGGGGAAAAGTGAAAAAATGTTAAAAAGTAAAAAAAAAAGTAAAAAAAAGTAAAACAAACACAAAAAATAAAAGAAAAACCCATACATCGCCCCTTTCCCCTTTACAAACGCCAATAGTCCCAAAAAAGATCAAAAATAAATAACGTACCCATATTTGTTATCTCCGCGTGCGTAATGACCTGCCCTATAAATCTGTCACATTAATTAACCTGTACGGTGAACGTCGTTAAGAAAAGAAAAAAAAAAGTAAATTAATTGCGATTTTTGTTCATCAAGCAGCACAAAAAAATGGAATAAAAAGCGATCAAAAACTTATATAAACTCATATAAAGTTGTACCAATTAAAATGTCAGTTCATCCCACAAAAAAAGTCCTTACACAGCTCTGTATGCGGAAAATTTAAAAAGTTGCAGCTCTCAGAAGACAGCGATGCATAAATATTGTTTTACACAACTAAACATTTTTTTTTAAGTGATTCAAAATAAAAAAAAATAAACAAATTGGGTATCGACGTAATCGTATCGACCCAGAGAGTAAAACTAACTTGTCATGAATACTGAACGGTGAGCACTGTTAAAAATAAAAGTAAAAAACACTACTAGGATCGCAGTATTTTCTTCACCCTTCCTTCCAAAAAACGGCTTTAAAAGTGATCAAAAGCTCTTGTCCCCCCAAAAATGATACCAATAAAAACGCGAACTCTTCTGCAAAAAACAAGGCCCTACACAGCTCAGTACACAGAAAAATAAAAAGTTATGGCTCTCAGACTGCGGTGATGCAAAAACGTGTTTTCCTTTTTGAATAAAAGTGTTTTTATTGTGTAAAATCAGTAAACCATAAAAAATATAAAAATTGGGTATCGCTGTAATTGTATCGACCTGCTGAGTAAAACTAGCATGTCATTTATACCGCACGGTGACCGCTGTAAAAAAATAAAATAAAAAACACTACCAGGAATACTGTATTTTGTTCAAAATGCCTCACAAAAACCTTAATAAAAAGTGATGAAATCATCATTTGCACCCCATAATGGTACTATTAAAAACATCAACTCATCCTGCAAAAAACAAGCTCATAATCAGGTCCATATACAGAAAAATGAAAAAGTTATAGCAGTCAGAATAGGACAACAAAAAAGCGCAATTTTTTATATTTCTACTGTGTAAAAGTAATAAAACATAAAAAAACTATATAAAATTTATATCATTGCAATTGTACCGACCTCCATAGGAAAGTTATCCTGTCATTTACACTGCACGGCGAACACTGTAAAAATGAAGCCCAAACAATAATGGCGGAACTGCTCTCCCCCCCCCTATTTTCATGGCCCAATGCTAAAAAAAACTATAGAACACCTGTGTGCCCAAACTGCACAGTATGAAAAAAACTTTGAGACTCTCGGTTCACATATTTTGATCAAAAGATGTTTAAGCTGCCCACGACTTTCAACGTGATCTCAAAATCGGGCAGTCCTATGCTATCTTTTACCTCTCAATCGAGCCAATCTGGCCTCTCACTGGGTCAACCGACCTCCATTATTCAGAGAGAAAAAATAAACACACCAGACTTGCAAGCTGCACTTCTTATGACAGCCTGTGAGAGTGGGCGGGTACAGAAACCCAAAATGGAAGCACCCCTTCCTTCCCATATAGGTTAAAATCAATGTACACCAAGTTCAGCTTGCAAGTCTGGTATGTTTTCTTATTTTTTTCTCTCTGTATAATGGAGGTCGGTTGACCCAGTGAGAGGCCGTGAATTGGCTCTATTGAGAGGATAGTGTAGGACTGCCCGATTTTGAGATCACGTTGAAAGTCGTGGGCAGCTTAAACATCTTTTGATCAAAATATGTGAACCGAGAGTCTCAAAGTTTTTTCAAACTGCACAGTAGACCCCTAGATGAGATCCCTGAGGGGTGTTGAATCCAAAATGGGGCAACTTCTGAAAGGTTTCACCTGTTCTAGTACTTTGGGGGCTTTGCAAATGCGACATGGCCCCACCAAAATCTGTTCCAAAAGCCAATTAACATTCCCTCCCTTATATGTCCTGACATGCACCCAAACAGCAGTTTACACCTACATGTAGGGTATTGCCGAACTTGTTGGAAGAAATTGCGTAACAACATTTTGGGTGCTTTTTTTTTTTACCAGGATTCTTTGTAAAAATTAAGCATTTTCAGCTAAAATCGCAGATTCTTGGAAAAAAAATTTTTTTTTAAATTTTCACAGCCTAACGCTAAAAAAATCAGGGTGTCCGCAAACCTGAAATGGCGCCTAAATAAAATCGTAATGAAAATGAGACCCCAGAGTCCAGTAGGTGCTCCTCCTATTCTGGGGCTTGTGGTTGAGCCAAATAATGCACTAGGGCCACATACGGGATATCTCTGAAAACGGCAGAATCTGGGGAATCAATATTAAGTTGCATTTCCCTGATCACATTTACTGTATTCTTGTGAATAATGTATAAAAATTGAAAATCTGCAAAAAAAGTGAAATTTTGAAATTTCACTTCCACTTTGCTTTAATTCCTGTGAAACACCTAATGTGTTAATAAACTTCCTAAATGCGGTTTTGAATACTTTAAGGGGTGTAGTTTCTTATATGAGGTCATTTATGGGGGTATCTAACATACAGGTCAATCAAAGTCACGTTAGAACTGGACTGGTCCCTAAAAAATGTATATTGCAAATTTCCTTGAAAATTTGAAAATTACTACTAAATTTCTAAGCCCCCTAATGTCATAACAAAAAAAAGACATTTAAAAAAAATGATGCCAAACTACAGCAGACATAGGGTATATGCTAGTTATAAACTATTTTGAGTGGAATAACTATCTGTCATACACACAGAAATTTTTTAAGTTTGAAATTGGTACATTTTTCAAATTTTTCACGATACTTTGATATTTTTCACAAATAAACAAGCAATTTTTAGACCAAAATTTCTTACCATCTTAAAGCACAATGTGTCACGAGAAAACAATCTCTGAATCAACTGGATAGGTAAAAGTGTCAAAAAGTTATTCTCACATACAGTGACACATGCCAGATTTAAAAAAATGGGGCTCTGTCAGAGAGGCCAAAACTGGCTCCGGCGGTAAGGGGTTAAAGACGCCAATCGCCCCAAAAAAGATAAAAAATAAAGCATTCATATTTGGTAGCAGTGCATGCATAGCAACCTACACTATAAATCTGTCATGTTAATTAACCCGCACAGTGAAGGCCGTAAAAAAAACAAACAATCCCATAATTAGCTCCGTATATAAAAAAAAATAAAAAAAAAAGTTATGGCTAGCAGACATAATAAAGCTATTTTTTTATAAAAGCATTTCTATTGTTCGAAAGTAATAAAATATAAAAACTATATAAAATTTATTTTCTTGTAATTGTACCAACATGCACAGTAAGGTTATCCTGCCACTTATGCTGCACGGCGAATGCTGTAACAATGAAGCCCAAAAAATAGCGCCACTGTTTCCTTCCCCACCCCCCACCCGTTTACTTGGCCCAACGCTAAAAGAACTATGCAACACTTGTGCGGCCAAAATGCACAATACTCCTCTAGATCAACGGCTGTGAAAAGTATATACTGACCGCCCGGATCGATACAGTCAACAGGCGGTCGGCATCAGGTGTAGCCAGGGCCGCGGACTGACAGAGCATGCGCCACGGCCCGGTGCCGGTCCGCGGCCTGGCGGTTGGGGAACCCTGATCAAGATTAGATCCATGAGGGGTGCTGAGTCCTAGATGGGGTGACTTCTGGAAGGTTTAACCTGTTCTGGTACTTTGGGGGCTTTGCAAATGAGACACGGCACCCACCAAAATCTGCGTTCCAAAAGCCAAATAGCGCTCCCTCCCTTGTATGCTCTGCCATGCACCCAAACAGCAGTTTACACCCATATATAGGGTACTACTGAACTTGGAAGAAATTGCAGCTAAAATTGCAGATTTGTGAGAAACCTGTTGTGTCAATACACTTACTGCCCCCCTGGGTATATAGTCCTTAAAGGGGTTGTCTCGCTACAATGATTGGGTTTTAATTAAAAGATCTTTAAAAAAAACAAGCAGCTTTGCAATACATGTTCATTACAAATGTCCTACTGATTTTGAGTTATCCCTGGTAGTAGGAGTGCATCAGCTCCTCAAATCACTATAGCAGCAGACCTGTTGATTTTTATCTCACTGGCTGCCAGTCCTGGTGACTCATCAGCTTCTCAATACAGGTAAGAACACAGAGCCCCTCTCGCACAGTATGCTTCTGTAGGGAAGGGAGGGGGAGGGCTCTGGCTTCTGTGTCTGTGTAGCTGTGCTGCCTGGATTAACCCTGTGTGTGCCTGCTCCCTCCTGCTCTCTACACAGATTGAGGAGAGCAGAGGTGAGGCTGATCTGTGGTCAGTACGATGTGACAGCAGTGAAGTGTGTTACTATAATCATGATGTGTCTGTGGAGCTCTGACTATAATAGAACAGATCAGTGGGGCATGTGAACGGCTCATATCCCTCCCTGCTCTGCTGTTTTAGTGACACATTATGATTATAGTAACACACTTCACAGCTGTCCTGTGTCTGTTCTGACAGGGTTTGTTTGTTGTTGCTTGAGATGTCTGTGGAGATTTGTATGCTAAGCAGGGGGTTTAGGAACACACATTCCCCCCTGCTCTGCTATTAGCATACACAGTTTCACAGACCTCTGGCTCCATAGCCACTCATAGATCAGCCCTCTTTCTGCTGTCACCTGACTCTGTGGAGAGGAGCAGCAAGAGCTCAGCCACAGCATCAGCACAGTGCAGCTGATCCAGCAGTGAGCAGCAGATCTAGGCAGGCACACACAGGGTTAACTCTGGCAGCAAACCCCGTCGCACTCCCCCCCCCCCACTGCTGTATAGAAGTTACTGCAGTTGGAGGAGGAGAGCTGTCTGTGTGCTGAGGGGAGGGGGGAAGGGGGAGGAGAAGAGGCAGACAAGAAGCACGCCCCTGAATTTAAAAATCCTATGCTGCCAGACACACTGAGGTAGGCTGAAAGCCTGTAGTGAAACAACTCCTTTAAGGGAGTAGTTTCCAATATGGGGTCATTTTAGTGGTGTTTATTAAGTTCTAGCACTTTAGGGTGTCCACAAACCTGGAATGGCGCCTAAATAAAATCGTATTGAAAATGAGACCCTAAAGTCCAGTAGGTGCTGCTCCTTGTCTGAGACTTGTGGTAGAGCCTAATAGCTCACTAGGGCCACATGTGGGATATCTCTAAAAACGGCAGAATCTGGGGAATCAATATTAAGTT
>JAODAL010048219.1:0-29201 GCA_025379985.1 Phyllomedusa bahiana | reverse complement strand
TGTCAGCATGCGTGTTAGATTGCATGGGAGGTACTTATACCTATCCATAATAAAAAACATTAAAGTGACACACTAGTCACTTTAATGTTTTTTATTATGTGTGTCACTAGTGTGTCACTTAATGTTTTTTATTATGGATAGGTATACAGTACCATCCCATGCAATCTAACACGCATGCTTGACAAAGAAGGAAAACACCTTCGAAACGTTGCAGCTGTGTCTCGTACCTGGTGTGCGGCGTCTCCCAGCTATCCCATCGGATGCATGCATATTGCAAGGAGGTCATGGACTGACTCATTCTAAACTAAGTATAACTTTGCCATCTTTTCTAAAGTTTTTTATGTCATTATTACTGTTGATATCAAGACTATCTAGTTTGAGTCAACTAATAAATGTATTTCACATATTCCGGTCTATTTACATTTCTATAAAGATTCTGGCATGCTCTGTGTAACCATCTCCAAATTCAGTTAGATTTTTCATCCGCCCATCACCCCCATATGAATGGGCAAGTTGAGAGGTTAAATAAGATGTTGGGATCTACCTGCGCCACTTTGTTTCTGCCCACCACGACGACTGGTCTGATATTTCCTGGGCAGAGTTCTCTTACAATTCACTGGAGTCTGAATCTACTTGGGCCTCCCCCTTCTATATTGTTTATGGGCAACGTGCCCGCCCACCCGTCACTCTCTCCCCTCGTCCGATGTCCCTGCTGTGGATGCTCAAATTCAGGACATCAATTCTATATATGGCAGGACAGTCATCTGGCCCTTCTGCTGACTTTATACCGTACCAAGTTCCAGGCGGACAACAGACAAAGATCGCCTCCCATCTTCAACCCCGGAGATAAAGTCTGGCGTTCTGGGCCGGTATGTCTGACTAAAATTGCCCAGTGTCAAATTGGGTTCAAGGTTTCTGGGACTGTTTGAAGTTATCAAGCGTCCCAATCCGGAGTCCTACAAGGTTCGCCTGCCTCCTATGCTACGCATCCCGAACATCTTCCATGTCTCTCTATTCAAGCCTCTCATTCTGAATCGCTTCTCCCTAAATTCCATGTCTCCATCTCCTGTGGCCAATTCGGATGACGTCTTCAAAGTCAGAGGTCCTTGCTGAAAAGTTGGTGAGAGGGAAACAATTCTTTCTTATTGACTGGAAAAGGTTTGGACCTGAAGACCGTTCCTGGGAGCCAGAGTCCAATCTGTCGCCTGACCTTCTCTGCAAGTTTCCTCGGAAGAGTGGGAGACTTAAAAGGGGGGTACTGTCATGGAGCATCCGCAACCCCTGCTCTGGGCCAAGGCCACCCCTGCTAAGCTCCGCCCTCCCAGCCTGTTGCTTACCCAGCCATGCTCCTGCTTCCCGTCCATGTTCTGCAGAGTGCCGGTGTGTGTATTCTCACTTTTTAGTACGCGCACGTGGCAGCTCTTCAAGATTTAAAGGGCCAGCGTGCTGGTAATTGGTTAATTGCCAGGTGCTGACCCTATATCTTGTTTACTCCTCCAACACCCTCTGCCAGAGTATTGGTGGAGAGAGTTTTCCTTATCTGTGTACCGTACCTTCCTGCTACCGTTTCCTGACCACGGTGCCTGCCGCCTGCCCTGACCTTATCGCCTGTCCCCGACTACGCCTCTGTTTAACGATTCTGTACTACGCTACACTCCGGCTGCCACCGCAAGAAAGTCATGTCAGGGGTAGGGACCTGGTAGTTTAATGGAAGCAGTAATACCTATTTTGTATATTTTTTAAAATAAAATAAAATGTTTTTCTATTAGAGAAACAGGTTTTGTGTATTTTATTTTTATTCAACCATTTTTCATCCAATTGCTTTTTACCTATTTTTTTAAGTTCCAGTATGGGACTAGACATTGCTGTATTAGGATTTTAAGCACCCTATTACATGGCAGAGATAATTATTTGAATAATTATTAATTGACAACCATTGGCATCACACAATAGGTCTGCAGGAGTGCCGATGAATGATAGAGGGGGTCCTTAAGTATGTCAACCATCTAGTTGCTGTGGTTGCTATTGACCACAGAATTTAGTGGATTAAACAGCTGGGATAGAAGCAAGCTCTGATGCTGACCATTACAGCCAGTTTGTGCTATGAATGGTGCAGACAGGACTTCTGAGCCACATCATAAATGCTTGACACCTGGGAAACTTGACAACTTTTCCTAGGGTCTGGTGGGATGCCCCTTTTTATGGAAGTCTCCCAGACAATATTGGAGAGCCGCCAAGCAGACAATGAAGCAATTGTCCTGCCATGTGCCACCTCGAGCGGAACACCCTCTCCACATTTACAGCTACTTCACTGCATGCAGAACTGTGTTCACCACAGTGATGCGCCTGATGTTCTGGGAAATATTTATCACATAGCAGGTTACATATTCATGAGACTTTTCAGCTGCATTTCTGCACCTTTAATTACCATAACAATGTGAGAGAAGTAGGGACAAAAATTGGGGGTTCTCCTATTGCAGGTAATGGCAAGAAAATGCCATAAAACCTTAACGTTGTTTAACAGGTTGTCCACTTGGATGTTGCCTTTAGTTAGATTGGCATTGATGATGAGCTGCTCACAGCCCCAGCTATCAGCAGTGTATTATCAGTAACGGCTCAGTGGCCCAATAGGAACAACCACCAGAATTGAACCATTAGACAATTGCAGTCCATTTATACCAAGGATATTGCAAGTCCTCCGGAGTGAGAGACACATGATTTTTAGCCCCTGGCTAATCAGGTTAGGGTCAGAAAATAGAATTCCGTACCAAATGCAATTTCTGTGTTGATTTTTTTTCTGCTTAAAAAGTCACAACAAAAGAAGACCTGTAAACCTGCATGTGTGAACAACTCAAAAGTTTGTACTTTGGTAACGTCTTCTCTTCGTATCATGCGGAGGAGACAATTGACATTGACTGTCTTTCTTTTCCTTGGCCATGTCACTACATGCCTGGAACCTGTGTTCTTTAATTTACTGAACATCCTGCATGCTCTCATCAACATCAGTCAGTGCTCCTGCACATCCCCATTCCCTGCAAGTTCCTTTGTCCTGTCAGAATGATTCTATATGCAATACTAAGTGCTCTGAGGGATTGTCTTTCAGCAGCATAACACAACAGAGAGCAAAGGGAAAAAGAAGTCAGATGACTTGTCTTACTCATAAAATTAAAGATCGCTGTGGTATTATTTGTACTTGCATATGAAATCGGCAACCTTCAGTTCTCCAACATCTGGCCCATACATCTTCCTTGGCCTGTAGCAGCATGACAACACCATGGGACAATGTGCTAAGAAACAAATATATTCTCTCACTCTGCATATGGTAAGTGAGTCACATCGTGTCTGTCACTTATTTTATTTTCAGATTCTTATGATGAACAACATGAAGCAGTAAACTTTGACATAATGCAGTGGAAGTGTCAAGACGAAGTCTAACATACCTACCATGGTCAAAATCTAAGAGAGTTCTATATTTACTGGTTTGCTCGTTTGTTATTTTATCTTTAACAACCAGACTTTTTTCTTCCTATGTTTTTAGTGATTGGTATAAATACATGGTTATAATTTACAGCATCATATTTTTCCTTATATCTGCAAAATAATAACCTTTATTCTCTGGTGAATACTCTCAGTTATACCTACCAAAATGTCATAAGTGGCATAACGTAATGCCATAGGACCCCAAGAATGAGTGGTGCCCACCACCTAAGGATAGTGAACTGAAACAGAAACATAAGAAGCAATAATTAAAGGTATAGCTAATAGTACTCAGCAGGGACATAGCTAAAGGCTCATGTGCCCAGGTGCAAGAAGTCAGCTTGGGCTCCCCCGCCTGCATTTACAGCAAAATTAAAATTTCACTCCATTTACATTTAAAATCATCAATTCCATTGCGGTAAACATAAGGCTAAATATAAAAAATAAGACAAGACATGTAGATTTGTTATATACTATTGGACTATACATATGCCCAGATATTTGATACTTCAGAACACAGTGTGAGCCCATTCTTTACTAGTTTTGGGTTAAAGGGGTTGTCTCACTTTATACAATGATGGTGTATCGCTAGGAAATACCATCATTGTCTGATCGGTCAGGATCCCACCACTAGGACCCGCACCAAAATTCTCTGGTGAATACTCTCAGTTATACCTACCAAAATGTCATAAGTGGCATAACGTAATGCCATAGGACCCCAAGAATGAGTGGTGCCCACCACCTAAGGATAGTGAACTGAAACAGAAACATAAGAAGCAATAAATAAAGGTATAGCTAATAGTACTCAGCAGGAAAATAGCTAAAGGCTCATGTGCCCGGGTTTGCAAGAAGTCAGCTTGGCCCCCCCGCCTGCATTTACAGCAAAATTAGAATTTCACTCCATTTACATTTAAAATCATCAAATCCATTGCAGTAATCATAGGGCTAACTCTAAAAAAATAAGAGAAGAAATATAGTTTTGTTATATAACTATTGGACTATACTTTACCACATCAAAACACAGTGTGAGCCCATCTTTACTAGTTTTGGATTAAAGGGGTATTCTCACTTTATACAATGATGGTGTATCGCTAGGAAATACCATCATTGTCTGATCGGTCAGGATCCCACCACTAGGACCCGCACCTATCTCCTAAACCATCAACAAAACCTCTGTGTTCTGAACGGAAAGTTGGTCGGGACGCTCCCATAGACATGAACGGGATTTTGGAGTTTAGCCGAGCGGTGATACTCAGCTGTAAGCAGGACTCCCGTTCATGTCTATAAGAGTCCTGACCACCTTTGCGTTTAGAACATCCGTTTAGTATATCCTAGCAATGTGCCATCAATGTCCGTAGTGGGACAACCCATTTAATTATTTTTTTAACAGCAGAAGTGGTGCAAAAATAAGTTGTTTAATTGTGTCACTTTTCCATCATAGACATTTATATATAAGCGATATAAAGTTTTAGGATTGTAGGGGCAGGGCTTAAAGCTGTGGTTTGGGCTGTTAATACTTATTTTATATTGTGTGTGTTTTTTGTTACTTTGTTTTACATATTTTATTCAGTAAAAGACCTTTGGGGGGCATTTTTATATAAATATTTTTTATGGTGATTTCCCCGGTAACTGGGGCGGGTATATTAGCCCCAGTTCGAGGGGAGATGCATGCCCTGGCACCAACTGCAGAGCTGATCTGGGTCTGAGTCCTGACGGTCATATGACCACTGGCGCTGGGAGAAGAAGACTAACACAGGCTTCCTGCCTGTCTGTGTATATATAGTGCTCATTGAGTAGTGTATACACAGTGATCAGGAAGGTAGGGATGTTAATAAACTGTCTCTGTCTTCTCAGTAGAGAGTCAGCAATCACTGAAGCCAGCTCTCCAACTGCGCAGTTATACAATTAGTGTACAGCTGCACTTTTCTGTGTGACATTCCAGAACATCCATGCAGAGATAAACTACACAGCCTAGGCAATTATGGTATGTTCAAACAAGGTATTTTGCACTGAAATATGTGCCAAAATACACTGAAAAAACAATGCCCCGTGTAAAATCACTGTTGTCGTACAGATGACAAGGATTTTCCTCCGGTATTGTGACCTGTCACTTCTTTCAGAAGGTTACGTGCCACAAAATAAAAATGTATATAAAGCAGAAATCTGGTACATAGTGCTACATTTGTGCTTTGAAATTACGGGCTTGCAGGATTACCTAACAAGGGGTGACTCAGCATCGCTACAGCTATAGGAGTGTGTTGAGGGGGGGGGCCTGTGGGGGCCCCCCCTAGATCTGGGGGCCTGGCCAATTGAAAACCACTGGACCCCTTTACTACGCCACTGTCCAGTTTAGAGAATCACTTGTATGCAAAATGCAAAAGCCACCAAACTATTATTCTCTCAGAAAAGGCCCCAATGTTTTACACGGATGGGCCCCTATTTCTCGGGGCCCCATAGCACTGTACTTTAAAGTTACCCCCCGGAAGGCAAATTGCTCTAAGAGCTCTTTTAGCCAAATAAAAAGTGGTTAAAAAAGGTATTTGGCGCAATGAAAGCAAAAATGGGTTTTACTTTTAAAAAAATCCTTTATTTAAATAGAAAGGGAAATTTAAAAAGTTTTACGAAGGACCCCGGATCGGGATCTTCAATTTTGGCCCAAAGTGGAAAGAGAGGTTCCCAAAGAGCATCTTAGGAGGATTGTTGTCCTGTTTACACATTTTTTAATTTAATAAAAAAGATGGAACTATAGCTGAATGCTTACTATCAGATTAGGGGAACTTTATGATTTTCCTTTTTAAATTAAATGGGATCTTTTAAACAAGTTTACTTTTTTAAAAAAAATGACAGTTACTGCCCCTTTATAATTTTTTTTAAATTTGGAGAATCTTTCCCCTAAAATTTAAAGGGGTTTCTTGGACTACCATGTCTTTGCTGACCCGTAATAGCTCGGGTGATTTTCTTTGTAAACATAGTGATGACGATTGTGTCAACTTGAAATCGTGGGGGGAAGGATACAAAATTATCATGCGTAGTCGAAAACAGATTATCGCCGATGCCCTTAAAGCTTGGGAGGGAAAAAACACCTTCATTCTTACCCCCAAACAGGGGGGGGGAGAAGGGAAATTTAAACATCACAACAGTAAACTGGATACGTGCTACATATTAGGCAAGACAATTAGGCAACAAGAGTCACAGAAAAAAACTGACAGACTATTCACTATCCCTGTCTTGTACCACAGCATGACCCTTAGAGCTGCATGACCCACAAATTGAAAAGTGCCAGAAGGCAGTATTATTTGAACCATCATTTTAGTTGAACTGGACATTGACTATCCCTGTCCTGGAACGCAGCATGACCCTCAAACCTGCATGACCCACAGATTAAAAAGTGCTGGAAAAAGGAGTCAATAAAAGTATTTAATGTTATATGGATTAATACAGTGGCCATCGCACTACTGACTACAGGCGTAATTTACTATCAAATATGTATAACACAATATGCGTACAACTGAGCTCTTTGCGCCAAACAGACGCACGGACTGCAATAAGAGTATTTAAATTTTATATGGATTAATATGGCGGCCTTCGCACCACTGACTACAGGTGTAATTTACTATCAAATATGTATAACACAATATGCGTACAACTGAGCTCTTTGCGGCAAACAGACGCACGGACTGCAATAAGAGTATTTAAATGTTATATGGATTAATATGGCGGCCTTCGCACCACTGACTACAGGCGCAATTTACTAGGAAATATGTATAACACAATTTGCGTACAACTGAGCTCTCTGCGCCAAACAGACACACGGACTGCAATAAGAGTATTTAAATGTTATATGGATTTATATGGCGACCTTTGCACCACTGGCTACAGGCGTAATTTACTATCAAATATGTATAACACAATTTGCGTACAACTGAGCTCTTTGCGGCAAACAGACGCACGGACTTCAATAAAACTATTTAAAAGTTATAGGGATAAGTTAAACCGTTTTTTGGGAACACTGACACGCAGTGATTGCAATAGAACTGAAAACACAGGGACAATTTCAACTCCTATCAGAGGTCTGCTGGACCAAAAAGTGGTAAAAAACAATGCTTTTTCAATTGAAGATCACAGAACACACTGAGCTGCAAAATATCTTCCTTTCAAATGCCTATCCTCCTAGCTCCCCCCCCCCACCGCAGTGATTGCAATAGAACTGAAAACATAGGGACAATTTCAACTCTTATCAGAGGTCTGCTGGCCAATAAAGTGGTAAAAACTATTCTTTTTCAATTGAAGATCACAGAACACACTGAGCTGCAAAATATCTTCCTTTCAAATGCCTCCTCCTCCACATAAGTCATTGGTTCAGAATGACACTGGCATGCATGCTATGGACCCTTTTGGTTATGTATTTTAAACAATTTTTTTTTCTTCACTAGACAGCTTTGAAAAGTGCCTAGTAAAGGGGACATGTTTAATTGAGTTCTAAAATGCACCAGATTTACTAATGATATTTACCCCAAATTTTGGATCAAAATACTAGTCTAAAGAAACCCAATCAAAAAATGTCATAAAGATGAGAAAAGCACCTAACATATTAGTTGAGATGTGCCACTGTAACAAATTTGGCATACCTTCTACATGGTCTACTTGTAAAGCAAGTTGCCAACTTCAAAACAGTAAAAAGAGAAGACAGTTGTATAAAATAACAAAAAAAAAAAGAAAGAAAAAGAAATTACCTGTTTATCCAGCATGACCCAGAGTAGAAGATCCAGCAATCACTTTGGTCTTTGTTTACAACCTATTGGCACATGACCTCTACAGCCAATCAGTAATCTAAGCGGTCACATGATTTACCATTCGCATCACAGAGTGGTGTTGCTAATGATATACCAGATGACCGCTGTGGACACTTAGGGCTACATGTATGAATTCTGGCACTAATAGACCAGTTCTAAATCGTCAAAGTTTGGAGTACTCCTGTTCATACATCTATGGAACTGGTCTACTACAGCTTTTTGAGGCCAGAATTCTGGCGCAGCCCGTTCATACATTTCGCCCTTATTGACTACAGTGGTTATGTGCCAATCACATATAAACAAGGGACCACTAGAACTCCTTGCAGCTAGCTGCAAACCAGCCATGCATGTGAATGAGAACAGCTGAACTTGCGGCCATCCGCTCCATTCACTTTTATGGGAGCTTCCGCATATAGCCATGCGCACCCACTTGGCTATATTTGGAAGCTCCCCTAGAAATGAATGAGAAGGGTAGCTGCAAGCGCCGCCCTTTTTTCATTTACGTGCATGGCTAAGAGGTGAGTACAGATTTTTTGTTATTATATTCAGTTGGCTGCTGTTTTTCAAATATTTATTTTTTAAAATAGGACAACACCTTTAAGCTGTATAAATGAAAGACTTAATACTCTATTTGCCACATTGTCTTTAGTGGTCAGCAAACTTATTTCAATAGCATACTAACAATAGGCACCGTGGAACCATGGAGCAACATATGTTAATCTTTCTCATAGCAATGGAAACCATTTCCAACAAAAATGAAGAAAAAAGACCCCAATTTAGCTTAAAACACCCACAATGATAATGAAAGATATTGACTAACACTGGAAAAGTTATCACCTTTTTGACCAGCTTTAGATGTATTTAGCTACAATAGTCTTTCAATCATAGTGGGGCTGCGTGCCCTGTGACCTTATTGTGCAGTATTCATTTAACCTTCTTTTGATAGTTCATTGCTCCAACAAGTCATTCCATTTTGTAGTTCACTGCTTCACAGATTTCTTCATGAATTGGTTTATTGCTCTCTTGGCCGGTTGATATAATGATGAATTGCTTTTCTGGCTTTTCATGTAATAGTTGTTTCCAAATACATTGTTACTGCACCTTTCCTTCAGCTTCATCTTCAAGCCAACAAACACAAGGTGTGAGAACTACTGGTAGAGTCTTAATGTTACAACATTTGGCACTTAATAAATGATTTTAACATTCATATTATTTTTCTTGCAGATGATACAAGTTGTGGTTATTTCCCTCTGATTATACCATGGTCACAAGATGGCAGGATAACACCATTATTAAGCACATTACATACTGTATTACATACGAAGCATGCAGAACATAAAGATAATTAGTCAGAAACTTCATTATCCGAGGAACCTAGCAATGGCTGCGAGAAAAAAAAACAAATGCTATCAGCCTGCATGGACTCTGCTGGCTCCTGGAAATACTAATTACATATTAAAGTGGCAGAGAAGTAAGGTTTCTTCAGCAACTTGTTCTGTCCCTGCTCCAGCTAGCACATCATGTTTAGTGTAAGAAATTGCTAGGGCTTCCTGCTGGAAAGGCAGTTGGGAAAAGTTTGTTTTCCTGGAATGGGCCAGGAAGGAAAAGTCCACCCTTTTTGCTATACAGATAACTCACAATCTCTAAATCCAGTACTAAGGGTGGGAGAAGGTAGACCCCTCTTAGCTCTTCAAAAAGATTCAGATGTCCATGTCTATCTGGTACCACTGCTAAACTGATTCCAATTTTACTTCTTCTATTCTCTATGTTCCCAAGCAATTGGTGTCACTTAGGCCCCATTCACATCACGTTTATGGCCTCTGTTCATGGTATCTGTCAGGATACTTTAAAAAATTGATCCCAATGGACACCATGGCAGGGCCATAAAATTATATTACTTTTGCCCTATCTACTGAACATATATGCTTTGTGTCAGATACATAAAGGTTATATGTTCAGGGAAAAGGGAAAACGTAGACTAATTCAGATTACATTTGCCCTATAGATTTCTGTGACTTTGTCACCGTGCACGGTGTTATCTGTTGGGGTCTGTTTAAGCTATCCCAAATGAGGTCCTTAATATAATGTGAATCCAATTAATGTGGACAATGCCAGAGCAGTTTTTTCACTGTGGTCTTGTGAGAATATCATAGTCTCAAGAGCTTACATACGGTTTTCACTGCATAGAACCTAATGTGCATATTAGACCACATCTACTTGGAGATGAAGGGAAAAAAAACCCTCAGAAATAGTGTAACACCAGCTACATACTGATGCAGACAGCTGTATTCTTCATGTAAAAGCTACAGGACCTTTTTGAATGTTTCCAAGGAATTAAATAACATATATTTTCCAGTCTTTGGATTGCAGTTTCAATAATTTAAAATGTAATTGTATAGTTACATAGTTTGTAAGGCTGAAAAAAAGGCAAACTCTGACAAGCAAAAGGGTAACAATGCTTTGAACTTTTGACTTTGTCACCGTGCACTGTGTTATCTGTTGGAGTCTGTTTAAGGTATCCCAAATGAGGTCCTTAATATAATGTGAATCCATTTAATGTGGACAATGCCAGAGCAGTTTTTTCACTGTGGTCTTGTGAGAATATCATAGTCTCAAGAGCTTACATACGGTTTTCACTGCATAGAACCTAATGTGCATATTAGACCACATCTACTTGGAGATGAAGGGAAAAAAAACCCTCAGAAATAGTGTAACACCAGCTACATACTGATGCAGACAGCTGTATTCTTCATGTAAAAGCTACAGGGCCTTTTTGAATGTTTCCAAAGAATTAAATAACATATATTTTCCAGTCTTTGAATTGCAGTTTCAATAATTTCAAATGTAATTGTATAGTTATATAGTTTGTAAGGCTGAAAAAAGACATACTCTGACAAGCAAAAGGGTAACAATGCTTTGAACTTTTGACTTTCAGACTTTATATCTCACCATCCACTACAGCTTTGGACATGAGACTTACATCATTTTCTAGACAATCATCTTGGCTATCTCATACATCAATTTGACTTGCAACTATTTAATATATGCTTAATTATGCAGATTCTTGCCATGTAACTGCATTGTTACTCTTTTGCTCCTGGTGGTGGAACAATCTTTTTCTTCTTCTATTCTACAAATTATAACCTGTTCTCACATTCCCTAATAGCTCAGTGTGTTATTGGGTTGATTTCCAAATGAAAGGTCACTATTTCGAATCGAGGAGCAGCCATGAAGAAGATTTCCCAAGAAAAGAGAAACAGCATTGTCCAGCTTGTTGACAGAGGTCTCTCGGCCAAGAAAATAGTCCATCTATCTATTCAAAAGTCAAGGGATGGACTTTCAGGCAAAATATTGGAGTCAACAATTCGGCTTATCACATGGTCTATCAGTTCTGGCGTGACAAACACGGCAGTAGAAGTGGTTCACATGTCTCGTAACAGTGAGATTACAGATGTTCATGTAAGAACCATGCAATACACATTACACGAATAAAGGTGAAGAAAACTTAACTTTAATATAGTCACAAAAAACGCCGACTTGAATTTGCGACAAAGTAAGAAAAGTGGACAGTAGATGATTGGAAATGGGCAAATTAGAACAATGAGACAAAAGTCAATAAACTGGGCTCTGATGAGTGCAAATGGGTCTAGAAGAACCAAGGAAAAAAGGGCTAACGGGTGTAGAAATTGGCAGAACTGTCAAGTACGGTGAAGGAAGCCTCATAATATGGGGTTGTTTCGGAGTAAAAGGCATTTGATACTTGCCCAGGATCGATGTTGATCTCAATGCTGAGCTATATGTGAGTATCCTATAAAACGAGTTACTTCGTACACTCGAGTACTATGGATATAAAAAGGACGACATAGTGTACCAGCAGGACAACGAACCGAAGCATATGTCGATATTGGAGAAGAAATGGTTCAATGACAATGAAGCAGAGTTTTTAGACTGCACACAGTCTGGACAAATTGCTCAGACCTCAACGCATTTGAACACTTGTAGAATGATTTGTTGATTTGAAGAAAAAGTTGTATTCGTATCAAAGTGAGTCGACTAGTATGCACCAACATTGGGAATGTGTAAAAAGAATTGGGATCAGATTTCAGCCAAGTCATACTTGGATATGATTGAGAGCATGCCCAGAAGGATGCAGGAAGTGTTGAGAGCCAAAAATGGTTTTACAAAATACTAACAAAATACTAAAAATTAAAATTTCGATTTTTAGAAGCAAAACAGTAACAATGGAGTTACATGACAAGAATCTGTATTACTAAGCATATGCTAAATAGTTGCAAATCAAATTTATGTATGAGATAGCCAAGATTGTCTATAAAATGATAGTAGTCTCACGTTCAAAGCTGTAGTAAATGGTGAGATAAGGAGCCTGAAAGACAAAAGTTCCAAAAATTGTTACCCTTCTGTTTGGCAGTATACATACTGTACATCTAGTTCAGCCTGTTATCATCCCGTGTTGATACAGATGAAAAAAAAACATGATATAAAAGCCAGTTGTCCTCATTTTAACCCTTTACCTTTGCAACCAGTTTTGGCCTTTCTGACAGAGCCCCATTATTGAAATCACTTTCTGTGAGAATAACTTTTTGACACTTTTACCTATCCACGTGATTCAAAGATTGTTTTCTCATTACACATTGTGCTTTAAGTTAGTAACAAATGTTGGTCCAACCAATCCTTGTTTGTTTGTGAAAATGTTTTATTTTCCTTACGACATTACGGGTAGAGATGAGCGAATTTCGCCGAAATTACCGACAAAAATAAATTCGGTCCGAATTACTTCGGGACGAATCGCGTTAAAAAACAGCTATTTCCAGGCTGCACAGAGCCTGCAGGGTGCTGTAGAACGTTGTGCCATGCTTAAATATGCAGAGGGAGCTTGGTTTGGTCTTCATACAATGTTGTGTTTTAGTATGACACGCACATGACTGCCGCCACTCTTAGAATCGCTTCACTATAAAATTCCCTGGTCACTTAAGAGGGCAAAACTGACCAAAAAACTGAAGCGGGAATGTAGCCTGATAAAGTCATGGCAGCTACAGCTGGAAAAAAACAAGCTGAGGGCTCAGGTGGCAACATCAGTGACAGAGGGTGGAGGTGACGGTGGCAGCCACAGCAGCATGAGGTCAGACAGTGGCACAATGACATTCTGGAGGTGGCAAAAACAGGAGTAGGCCACAGAGTGGCACAATGACACAGTGTGGAGTTGACGGCATCAACAGCAGCAGCAGCATGAGGTCAGACAGCGGCACAATGACATTCTAGAGGTGGCAAAAACAAGAGTAGGCCACAGAGTGGCACAATGACACAGTGTGTAGGTCACGGCAGCAGCCACAGCAGCAGCATGAGGTCAGACAGTGGCACAATGACACATTGTGTAGGTCATGGCAGCAGCAGCATGAGGTCAGACAGTGGCACAATGACATTCTGGAGGTGGCAAAACAGTAGTAGGCCACAGAGTGGCACAATGACAGAGAGTGGAGTTGACATTGGCAGCAGCATGAGGTCAGACAGTGGCACAATCACATTCTGGAGGTGGCAAAAACTGGAGTAGGCCACAGAGTGGCACAATGACAGAGAGTGGAGGTGATGGTGGCAGCAGCATGAGGTCAGACAGTGGCACAATGACATTCTGGAGTTGGCAAAAACTGGAGTAGGCCACAGAGTGGCACAATGACACAGTGTGTAGGATACGACAGCAGTCACAGCAGCAGCATGAGGTCAGACAGTGGCACAATGACATTCTGGAGGTGGCAAAAACTGGAGTAGGCCACAGAGTGGCACAATGACACAGTGTGTAGGTTACGGCAGCAGCCACAGCAGCAGCATGAGGTCAGACAGTGGCACAATGACACAGTGTGTAGGTCATGGCAGCAGCAGCATGAGGTCAGACAGTGGCACAATGACATTCTGGAGGTGGAAAAAGAGTAGTAGGCCACAGAGTGGCACAATGACAGATAGTGGAGTTTACGTTGGCAGCAGCATGAGGTCAGACAGTGGCACAATCACATTCTGGAGGTGGAAAAAACTGGAGTAGGCCACAGAGTGGCACAATGACAGAGAGTGGAGGTGACGGTGGCAGCAGCATGAGGTCAGACAGTGGCACAATGACATTCTGGAGTTGGCAAAAACTGGAGTAGGCCATAGAGTGGCACAATGACAAAGTGTGTAGGTTACGACAGCAGCCACAGCAGCAGCATGAGGTCAGACAGTGGCACAATGACATTCTGGAGATGGCAAAAACTGGAGTAGGCCACAGAGTGGCACAATGACAGAGAGTGGAGGTGACGGTGGCAGCAGCATGAGGTCAGACAGTGGCACAATGACATTCTGGAGGTGGCAAAAACTGGAGTAGGCCACAGAGTGGCACAATGACAGAGAGTGGAAGTGACGGCAGCAACAGCATGAGGTCAGAGAGTGGCACAATGACATTCTGGAGGTGGCAAAAACAGGAGTAGGCCACAGAGTGGCACAATGACACAGTGTGTAGGTTACGGCAGCAGCCACAGCAGCAGCATGAGGTCAGACAGTGGCACAATGACATTCTGGAGGTGGCAAAAACTGGAGTAGGCCACAAAGTGGCACAATGACAGAGCGTGGAGGTGACAGGGGGTTAGGGAACAGCATGAGGTCGGGGGTGGCACAAGGGAACAAATTTGTGGATTTTTCACGGCACCAGCAACAGCAGCAGCATTTATGAGGTCAGAGATTGGCACAATGACAGGGGTTTGGAGGTGGGGGGAAATACCAATTCCCTGGTAAAGATGAAACAACTTTTCCCAAAAGTGAAGGATTTAGAGCTCACCTTGATTCCCATTTCTTAAATTCATCAGGGTAAACCCTCACAGGGCCAAAACCCCTTTTTAAAAGCAGGTGCAGTCCCCAGTGCGGACACAAAAAAGTATTTAAACTTGAAAAGAAGCACTTATTTTGAAAGGTATAAAAGCCGTTTCTTTATTTTTTAAAATCTCCGTGCATAAGGATAACAAAGGTAATACGGGGCAATGGAAAAGGTGACGCTTTCGGGTTTAAAATACTAACCCCTTGTTCACAGCAGGGTCAGTTTGAAATTGAATGCTATTTATATGGGGGAAAAAAGGACTTCCACTTTCAAAATTTTCTATGCCCTTTTCCCTTTATACTGAAATTATTCAAAAAAATAGGTTCGGGGTTTTTTACTACTACAATTAAAAAACCCAAAAAAAAACAACCTTGGCCCTATGTGTTTAAGCTTACAGATTACCAAAACAAATGGCTGGTATTAAAACCTTTTAAAAAGGGATTATATTGTATTTATTTTTTCCCCTTTAAATTTTTTAAAGGGTTTGTTTTTTTTTTTTTTTAAACAAAAAAAAATTCCCCGAAATTATTTTATGAAAAAAGGGAAATTGTTGCCGTGCCATTTTTAATATTATAAAGATGTTCGAAATGCGGGTTTTAAAAATTTTACGTTTACTTGATCCTATATAAAGTTATCACTTTTATCTCGCAGTACATACCATAAAAAACCGTGTTTCAGTGCACAGTTTAAAAAAATTTACTTATTATAATTTTTTTATTATCTGTCGTTTTGCTTTGAATTTAGATGTTTTTTTAGTGACTTTGCAAAAGGGTTACCCCACGACCCCGCATGGGAAAAAAGCCTGTTTGTGCCACCCAGGGTTTTTCCCCTTTTATTCTTTGGTTTAATAAATTTACTAGGGGGAGATTTCATTCCCTATCGTTTATTCTTCTTTGGGAAAACTTTTAAAATTCCTTTATCAATAATTTTTGCAAAAACCCCTGTTTTTGTCTTAATCATTTAAAATTTTGTGAAAAATTTTTTTTTTTTTTTAAATCTGCACTATATGATTTTAAAAAAAAAATTAAAACCTTTTTTTAAAATTTGTTTTTTTTTCCAATTCCTTTTTTTTTTTTTTTCTTTTGTAAAATTTTTTTCCCCCTTTTGGTTTTTTTTCTTTATTTTGTGCAGGGGTTTTTCCTATTTAAAACTTTGTTATACCCCCTTTCCTTCCCCTCTTTTATAATCCTATTTTTTTTGATTCATAATCCCCCTCATTCGTGAAGTTTTCCCTTGCACGAATAAATTCCCCCAAGAGGGATGGGAATTTTTTTCGTGAGGGGATTTTGGTTGGTTGAGAAAAAAATTTTCCCCACTGGGGTTGGTTTACGGTATAAAGTGTTTTGACCTTTGTTTTCTGTAAATCACCTTCAAATTTTGGTATCAAGGGAAGGGCAATGTTAGTTTTATTGCAAAAGAGGAAAATTTAAAAAATTTAAAGGGGATTTAAATTAACATATTCAACAAACTCTGGTATGGACGTATTCACCCCCCATCCGTTAAGAGGGCCCTATGTAGGGGCCCTTCCCGGGGAAAAATTGCTGTCAGAAAAGGGGGATTATTTTGATGGAAAATTGTTGATATTCCCACCTTTGAAAAGAAAACGGGTTTGGCAATGGCCGGTAAAGGGAAGGTGGCACCCATAGGAACCCCCTTTGTTTTGGGGTATATGGGAAATCCTTTAAAAAACCTAAAAAAATTTTATGCTTGAGTAAAAAAATCTTTATTTTAAAGGGGAGAAATAGTGAAACATTTTCTTCAAAAGCACTGGTTTTTTTGTAGGTAAAATTTTTTATTGCTGATAAAAACCAAGTTTGTGGAATATTAGAGTAGAGACTCACAACATTTTAATGTTAGCCAGGTTAATCTTCCCATCCATAAAAATCTCAAAAGGTCTGTAGGCCCATTTTGCTATCTTTGAGATACCCTGGAGTGGTTTGTCCTTTTGGGTTCAGATGTTTTACCCACAAAATCACTAAAATCTGGCTGTAAAACTGTTATGCGGGGGACACAAATTGGGTCTCAAATTTGGGGGGAATTGTTTTTTATGTAATTTTGGGTACCCCAAAAAAAAACGGATCTGCGCGTTTTCTTTTTCCCAAAAATTTTTCCCTTTTTTTTGTGTCCAAAACCCCAGATGTACTCCCTCATCAAGTGGGGTTTAACAAATTTTTTTTTGAAAAAACAAAAATGGGTTCAGATTTTTAAAATTTTGTTATAAAATTTTGGGGTACCCTTTTTAAATAAAATCTTACAAAATTGTTCATAAAACCCCAAATTTACCCATGAAAAGGGGTAGATAAAACCTTTTCTGATTTTTTTTATAGTAAGATTTTTATTTTCTTTTAGTTTTTTAAAGGGGCCCTACTATTCATTTTTTGTCATGTTCTTTTTAGGGGGTTCCCTTTTGTATGTAGTTGTAAACCCCCTAAACCCACGTTCCCCCAATGTTTGGAAAGTTCCATCTGGAACCCCCGTGATTTTTTGGGGGAAAATGCAGGGTTTTCTATATTTTAAATTTTTACATCTGTGAGGGGCAATTTTTTTGTTGTGACTTTTTCCCCTTTTGTCCAGGTGTTTAGGCCCTTTTAAATTTGTGGGTTTTTTGTTCCTTGAACAGGGGGTCTTTAAACTCATTGAGAAAAACCCCCTTTTGATTTACCTCATGTTCAAGGAAAACAAAAAACTAATTATGCTACAAAACCTTTGGGAAAACAGGAAAAATTCCCCAAAAAAAAAAATTGACCTAAAAAGTTGAAACTTACAAATAGAAAAACCCGATTTTACCCCCTTTAAAAAACCGTGTTCCGCAATGGAAGCTTTCCCAAAAATTGATGGAAAGTGATTTGGGGTTTAAAACTACATACAAAGGTAACCACTAAAAAAAACATGACAAAAAATGAAAAAATTTTTGCCCTTAAAAAAAACTAAAAGGGAAAAAAAAAATCTTTCTATAAAAAAATCAGATAAAGGGTGGGTCTCCGTTTTTTATTGGGGGACTTTGGGGTATATGAGACATTTTTTAGAGATATAAAAAGAGGATACACCAAACGTTTTTAAAAAAATTAAGATCTTTTCCCAGTTTTGTTTTTCAAAAGAAAAATTTGTTAACTAAATTGATTTAGGGAGTACTTTTGGGGAGTTGGGGAAATAAACAAAGGAAAAAATTTGGAAAATGAAACGTGCAGGGCTCCCTTTTTTTATGGATTTCCCCCAAAATTTCATAAAAAACCCCAAATTCCCCCCCAAATTTGGGGGACCATAGTGTCCAGCACTAAAGTTTTACAGCCAAAATTGAGTTGGGTTTTGGGGGAAAAAATCTGCAACCCTTTGGTTTCAAACCAAAATCCAAGGCTATCTCAAAGGGTAGCAAAAATGGTTTAAGACCTTTGAGATTTTTGTATGGATGGAAGAATTACACCTTTGGGGAAAATTAAGGGTGTTTTGAGGGCTCTAACTCTAATTTTCCCCAAAAACCCTTTGGGCTTTTTCAGCAATACAATTTTACCCCAAAAAATCCGTGGTTTTGAAGAAAATTTTTTCATTTTTCTCCCTTTAAAGTATTTGATTTTTTTTTTCAAGATAAAATTTTTTTAGGTTTGATAAGGGTTCTATATACAAATCATGGGGGTTCCTTTTGGGTGGGCCCCCTCTTCCCCCGGGGGCCCTTGCCTCCTGTACGTGTTTTTTGGGGGGGGGAAAATCAGGCAATTTTCCCTCAAAATAACCCTTTGCTGACAGCATTCTTGGTATGGGCGTACATTTGGACGTTTTATTTATCCCTTTTTGGGGGGGGTGAAGTAGGTCCCTACCAGGGGTTTTGTTGAATATGTTAATTTAAATCCCCTTTTAATTTAAAATTTACCTCTTTTTTGGGAATAAAACTAGCTTTTCATTTTCCCTTTATATCCAAATTTGGAAAGGTTTTTTTACAGGAAACAAGGTCAAAAACATCTTTATACCGTAAAAAACCCAATGTGGGGAAATTCCATTTTTCAGAGCCCAAAAGAAGTCCCCTCAAACAACTTAGGGTTCTATCCCTCTTGGGAATTTATTCGTGCAAGAAGGGCTTTCACGAATGATGGGATATTTAGATAGAAAAAAAATAGGATTTTTTTACAGAGGGTTTAAGGGAAAGGGGATTTTAACAAAGTTCAAATTTGAGAAAAACACTGAAAAAAATAAAGAAAAAAAAAAAGGGGGAATTTTTGGGAAAAAAAAAAATAAAAAAAAGGATTTGGGAAAAAAGGGCAAATTTAAAAAAAGGGTTAATTTTTTTCTAAGCATATGTGGGGAGGGTTTAAAAAAAAAAAAAAGATTTTTCACAAGAAAAATAAATGTATTAAGGGCAAGACAGGGGGGTTTTGCAAAAAATTTATTGATTATGGAATTAAATGTGTCCCAAAAAAAGAATAGAACGGGTAGGGGAAAGAAATTCCCCCTTAGTAAAATTCATTTAAACCCCAGAATAGGGGAAAACAGGGGGGGCCAAAAAAACAGGGCTTTTTCCCATGGGGGGGGGTTTGTAGGTTTTAAACGTATGCCCAAAATCACTAAAAAAAAATCTAAATTCAAAGCCAAAAAACGTCAGAAAATAAAAGGGAAAATATAATAGTAAAATTTTTAAAACTGTGACCCCGATCCGTTTTTTTATGGGTATTTTTACTGCGAGATATGTGATAAAACTTTATATAGGATCAAGGGTTTCCCTAAATTTAAAAGGGCCCGGGTTTTTCAGAAAATCTTTTTAAATTAAAATGGGACGGCAACATATTCAGGAGTAAACACGACCCTTTTTTTCTAAATACATGAAAGGGATGGTTTCGGGTCTTTTTTTTTGGGATTTGAAAAAAGTGGAGCGATTTAAAAGGGGGGGGAGATTGGGGTTTCACAAAGTTCGTTTTAGAGGGGGGCATTCTGGGATCTCCCAATTCCAAAAACCCCTATTCCAAAGGGGGTTTTTAAAAAATCGCAATGATTTGGCTACATAAATTGAGTCACAAAAAAATATTTGGGATGAAGGGGAAAATATGTATATGCCCGCCAGTATAAGGGTTTTTTATTTTAAAACTAATGGAAGCTTATCAAATAGTCCCCAATGGTTGTTGTTTTTTTTTTTAATTGTAGTAGTGAAAAACCACGTAACCCTATTTTTTGAAATGGGAATTTTTAGTAGTAAGGAAGTGACATAGATTGTGATTTTGGGGGGTCTTTCCCCCTTTATAAATGAGGGACTTCAATAAAAAAATGGAAAGGTTTTTGAACAAAAGGGGTTTGGGATTGGGGGGAAACGCGTCAGCCTTTACCTTCCTTTTTTTACGCTATTTTTTTTCCTTATGCACGGGAAAATTGAAATAATAAAAAAAAACGGCTTTTTTTACCCTTTTAAATTTTGTGCTTTCTTTTCAAAAATTTAATACCTTTTTGGGAAAAATGGGTTGGTGGGAAAATGGAGAAACTGTCAGAAATTGGGGTGGCATTTAGGCGGGTGGCGGGAAACAGAATGGGGGGTGAGGCAGGTAGTTTGAAACCCCGATATTTTCTCACCTTTTTGGGTGAGGCGTAAAGGTGATGTTAAATCTGACGCCTAAAGCATTTGGGGTGTGGAAATCCTTTGGCCCATCCACGCCTGTAATCTTACAAAGGTGTCAGTATTCCCCATTTTTCCCGTGGAAAAAAGGGGGGCTACTTGGGGGGAACGATTGCCCCCGCCCCACTGAAAAAACCCCCTCCTTTATGCTTAACAATCTGGCCGGGCAGGGACAGGCTTCGTTTACTGTAAAACCCCGGCAAGTTGCGCCACCCCATCGAGGGTTTTTGGGGCCCCGTGGGCCAGCGGGGGTTACTTAAAAAAAATTGGGGGGGGCCAGAGTGTGCCCCCAAATAGGCCACCAAACCTTTGGTTGGCGGGGGTTGCTCCAGGAACTGCTGCTGTGGTGGGACTGCCCTCTTAAATAGGCGGGTAAAGGGAAAGTTTGCTCTTCATGACTCCGGGCTTAGGTTGTTTGCTGAGGGACCCTGTTACTGCTTTACCCCCCCTTTCCCCCCACAGCCGCGGAAGTAGTAGGGGACCCGCTGGAAAAAACCCCCCGGGGCCCAGGACCTGTCAGAGGGGGGGAACGATGCGCACATAGGCCCCCCCCAAAATTTGACTACGGAGGATTTCCCTATAGTATTTGAGTTTGTCTCCCTTAAATTAGCTGAGACAAAGGCTCCCATTTTGGGGCCCGGGGGGTGCGGGGCCCCAATTTGGGTGGAGACCCAAGAAGTAAATCCCTCTGGGTTTGGGGGGACATTCGGCTGCCCACTAGCCGGGGCAAATCAGCATGCGGGGCGGGCCATCTGCAAAAAATGACTCCAAGGGGCCCCCCTGCCCCCCATTTTCCTGTAAAACTTCCACGGTGTTTTGGGGTCATCTCTCTCGTTTCCTTCCCCATTACCTCCTCCAGTGCTCCTGTTTCCCCCTCTCTTGTCACCGGGGAAAAAAAATTCCATTTTTTTACCAGACAATGTTTCTGCTAAAATGTCCTCCCCCCTCCATTTCAGTCCCCCCCGGATCATGTGGGCGCGAGATGTAGTGCAAGTTTTCCAGCCCCCTGCCGAGACAGATTTTTCGGCTTTCTTTTCCCAAGGACTTGAAGGGGGGAAGGAATGACGTTATTCATTCCCGTAGATCCCTTGGGACTGAAAAAAAAACCGTGGCCTCCTCAAATTTGGCCTCAAAAACGGCAGGGTTTTCACGTGAGTTTTCCCCCTGGCTGACATAAAAGTTACACAGGGGGGGTACTCCTGCCCCAACCTGACCCATAAAAAAATGGGTTAAGGGGCCTTTTTTCCCTGTTCATACAGTGGTCCCAAATTTTGCGGGACGGGGTTCCCAATTGGGGGGGAAACATGGGCAAAACAGGTGCATTGGGGGGGGGCCCGGGTTTCTGTCCCTGCAAAACTCGAGGAGGGTGCCCCTGGCATTTGTTGGGAAATGGATGAAGGGGTATGCCCCAATTTTCCGGGCCCATTTTTAGAATCTTCTAAAGATCGGTGGAAGACTTCGGGGGAAACCCTTTTTCCCACACCAGATTGAAACATGCCCCATGCAGGGCGGTTTGGGCCCAAATCCCTCCTGGGTTTTGCAGCGGGGGACCCATGTTACCCCCATTGTCCGTCCCATGTTTCCCGAATTGCGTTGGCGGGAAAAAACCCTTTCACTTCTTTTTCCCTTGCGGGTAAAGCAAGTTTTCCTCCCCTTTGTGCCCTTTGATCCCCGGGGGAAAGCCAGATGTAGAAATGCGGACATCGTGTGCCCCTCACATGGGGTATGAGGGGAGCAGTACTTGTGGGGCTGAGATGGTGGGGGGTGGTGGAGGGGGAAGGGGACGGCAATTGGCGAAAGGAAGCCGCTTTTTGACAACTTTGGAGGGGGAGGGCCGTTCCTTTTCCAAGTTGTTGGGGGTCCCTGGGCAGGGAAGCACTTTCACCCAGGGGGCCCATAAAGGATTTGTACGGGGCCCGCCCTTTTAGTTACAGCTCCAGCCGCCCGCCGGGCCGTGCATTTGGAAAAAACGGCGAAAAGTAAAGGACGGGCCCCCCTTCTTTTTTAAACATATTTATGAAGGCTGGTACTGCCTTTTTAGAAAAAAAAATTACGGCTTGGAACTCTTCTCTGGTTTCGGCAAAACCCAATTAGTTCTCTAAAGGTGCAGGTCCATCTTTTGGGAAAAGGGGGGGGGTTTTGCGGGTACCAAAAAACCCTTGGACAGGGGAAAGGGTCAGCTGCTGCCCCCTTGGGGAGGGTTGGGGAAAAAAAACTGTTTTTCTCTTTGCAATCGCCTCGCTGAACGCTGCGGGGCCGCCATGGAAACCCGAGGAGCGGGGAGCTTTGGGGAATGGGAGATAAAGTAAAAGAAAAAACCGTTTCCCTTCTGCAGAGGGGGGGGGGGCCCCTTTGGACTGGCTGCAATGGCATGCTTTCCCAACTGGGCGCTGCTGCTGCTTTTTTTTTCTCCCGGCGGCGGGGATGGACCCCCCCACATTGAGCCATGTTTCTCCCGGGGGCCTCCGGATTGTGACGCTGCATGTGTTAAACCAGGGCCTTTTGGTGCCAATGTTAGCTTCCTGGCCCGTTCACTTTCTGCCCACAGATTTACATATCCCTTTTATTCGGCTCCTTTCCGGGGTCTTATCAAAGAATCCCAGCCGCCCAAAAAAAGTATCGGTTTTTACCCCCCAAACGCTCCGAAACTGGGGTGATTTAAAACCCCCGCTCCCTCGGGGCCCCCCGGGTGCGCTACTTTTTGGACCTGAAAAAGGGGTTTTTACCCCCGTGGCCGATTGGCCCCCAAATTCCACTGCTGCAAACCTGATGCCTCAGGGCCCCAAAACCAAACCCATTGCTGGTGCCCCGTGCTGACACGCAAGCTGACACCCTTCTCCTGACACGATGACCCTTTTGGGCCTCCCCCGGGGGTTTCCCAATTTGCGATCGGTTTGCATTTTTAATGTATTTGTTTTTCATGTCACTGCGTCCTATAACCCGGTTTGGGTTTATGAGGGGGCTGACCCCTAAACAACTTGACCCCCCCATGCCCCCTTTAAACCCATTTTACTTTGACGCCTATCCCAAAAAACGGGGGATATTGGCCCATTTCTTCGTGAAAGGGACCCTGTAAATTGCTCTCGTAAAATTGTTCATCCCCGTTTTTTTAGGGGCGCTGAGCCCAGACCCCCATAGTGGATTTTTCGGGTGGGGGAAAACCCGGAGGGGGACGGGGGGGGTTTTGGGGGGGAAGGAGAGGGCCGCGACCCGCCCCCTGGCCATCCCAAACTAAGGGTTGTGTTTGACGTTTCCCCCCCGACTTTGGGCGGGGGTTTGGGCCCAAATTTCCATCTGGGGGGGAAGTGGATGACCTAGTCAACCAATCAAAAAACCCTTGGGTTGCTAGTCAGCCCCGGGGGCCGCTAGTTTGACAGGGGGCAGTTGTGGCCTCACGAGGGGACCGCTGCTGCGACTTTCCCCTTTGCTGTGTGCGGACCTGGGCCCTTGGGGAATGTTTTTCCCCTTCCGGGCCAAATCGCGGGTTTGAAGGGCGCCTGCCCCCTCTCTGTCTAAATTTACTTTTTGGTTCTAAAATTTTCAGAGCCCCTTTTGAGGGAAGATATCTGTTTTATGATAAATCCCACCCCCCTGTTTTTGGACTCCAAATAAACCCCATTTTAAAAATGCTTGGGAAAAACCCTTGGATATAAATTGGGGCCCCCCAACAAATGGGCGGAAAAAATTGACTTGTATGTCCCTTTTAAAAAAACTCTGTGTTTTTACTGAAAAATAAAGCAAAAACAGGTTTAAAATTAAACCTTCGGATATAAATTATGCTACGGGAATTTATTCTGTGGGGGGAAAAAAACAACGTTTCTTTTATAAGTAAAAACTGCAAAAAAAATTTATTATTTAAACCCCTTGGATGAAAATTTGGCAAAAAATTGAGCGCCAAAAAACCAAGTTTTTGTGCGTGTTAAAAATGGCGTGTTTTTTTACGTAAACAAGAGGAAAATTGAAATTTAAACCCTTCGTTTAAATTATGTACAGGAAAAAATGTATTTTTTGGCGGGGGAAAATAAACGTTTCTTTTATTTCACCAAGCAGCAAAACAACGTTTAATTTAAACCCCCTTGGATGTAAATTTTGCGCAAAAGAATTGAGAACCAAAACGCCCGGCTTTGTAGCGGGGTTACAAGGGCGTGTTTTTTACGTACAAAACAAGGGGGGAAAAACTTGAAAATTAACCTTCGCTTTGTGAATTATGTTTACAGGAAAAATTTTAAATTTTTTGGCGGTAAAATTTAAAGGTTTTTTTAGTAAACCACAGCAGCCGAACAACGCTTAATTAACCCTGGATGAAAAAGCCCCCAAAATAATTTTGAGCAGCCAAAAAGGGAAAGTGGTATTTTTATTGTAAAAACGCTGTTTTCTTTAAAATAAATTAAAAACGGAAAAACAGGCTTAGATCAACTTGGATTTCCCAAAGTGCTGGGAGAGATAGCATTAAAATGTATATGCAGCTGCACTGGAAACACACCCGGGGGCTTCAGATCCAATACCCACAAAATCAGAATAGAAAAAGGGTTTTGGACGGGGTCTCTGAGACAAACTGAGCACCCCCCCAAAAAAACGCCTGTATAAAAAAAGATTCTTTAGTTTGCTTTCTTTAACTAGCCCCGGCGGCCCCCTTCCCTAAATCGGGGGAAATGAGAGCGGTATGAGCTCCCAGCGGGGGGGCCCGGGGCTTATATAGGGGCGGGGGGGGGCGTCACCCGGGAAAACCCCCCGGGGCCCCTGATTTGGCTTTTATCTCGCACTTTTTCATGCAGGCTATGCCCTTTTCCCCCCAGAGTTTTTTGCCCCATGTAACGCCATGTGTTGAACCATTTTTTTCAATTTAAAAACAACTTCGTTCCGGAAGTACCCAAAAGGGTTTTACTTTATTCCCAAAACCAAATTTTCCCGAAAATTCTAAAAGAAATTTCCCCTTCGTTAGAATCAATTCGCCCATCTCTAATTACGGGGTTTAGAAATTTAGTAGTCATTTTTCACATTTTCAATAAAATTTGCAATATAAATTTTTTTAGGGTCCAGTTCTGATGTGGTATTGAGGGTCTGTATTTTAGACACCCCTGTAAATGGCCACATCTAAGAAGCTACACCCCTTAAAGTATTTACAACAGTATTTAGGAATTTTGTTAACCCTTTAGGTATTTCACAGAAATTAAAGCAAAGTGGAGGTAAAATGTAAAAATTTCACTTTTTGTTTGCAGATTTGTATTCATTAGTCACAGGTGCACGGCAGATGTGACCAGTGAAATGCAACTTAATATTAACCGATTCTGCCGTTTTCAGCCACAAGCCTCAGAGTAGGAGGAGCACTTACTGGACTTTGGGGTCTCATTTTCATTACGATTTTATTTAGGCATCATTCCAGGTTTTTGGACACCCTAAGGTGCTAAACTTTATTAGCACCTCTAAAAAGTCCCCATATTGCAGTGAGTATATTGACCCCACAGTTCTTATACAAATTTTTTTAGTGTTAGGCATTGAAAATGAAACAAAATATTTTTTCCAACAATATGCAATTTTAACTAAAATGTTTCATTTTTACACGGAATACTGGAAAAAAAGCATCCCAAATTTTGTTATGCAATTTCTTACAAGTTCGGTAGTTCTCTATATAAGGGTGTAAACTGTTGTTTGTGCACATGGCAAAGCATACAAGGGAGGGAGTGCTATTTGATGTCTGGAATGCAGATTTTGGTGGGTGCCATGTTGCATTTGCAAAGCCCCCAAAGTAGCAGAACAGGTGAAACCTTACAGAATTCACCCCATTTTGGGTTCAACACCCCTCATGGATCTCATCAAGGGGTGTATTGTGCATTTTGGGCATACAGGTGTTCCATAGTTTTTTTTAGCATTGGGCTATGAAAATGAGGGGAAAAAAACGCAGTTGTTTTTTGGGCTTCATTTTTACAGCGTTCGCAGTGCGGGATACCTGACGGGATAACTTTACTATGTGGGTTGGTACAATTCCAATGATATACATTTTATATAGTTTTTCATGTTTTATTACTTTTACACAATAAAATGCATTTATAAAAAATTGTGTTTTTATATATTGTCCTATTCTGACAGCCATAACTTTTTTATTTTTCTGTATATGGAGCTGATTATGGCTTGGTTTTTTCAGGATGAGTTGATGTTTTAATAGTACCATTATGGGGTTCATATGACGCTTTGATCACTTTTTATTAAGGTTTTTGTGAAGCATTTTGAACAAAATACAGCAATCCTGTTGGTGTGCTTTATTTTTTACAGCGGTCAAAATGACATGCTAGCTTTACTCAGCAGGTCAATACGATTACAGCGATACCCAATTTGTATTTTTTTATGTTTTACTGCTTTTACAGAATAAAAACACTTTTATTCAAAAAAGAAAACACTTTTTTGCATCACCATAGTCTGAGAGCCATAATTTTTTTTTATTTTTCTGTGTACAGAGATTTGTAGGGGCTTGTTTTTTGCTGGCTGAGTTGACATTTTTATTGGTATCATTTTTGGGGGACAAGGCTTTTTCATCGGTTTTAAATTTGTTTTTTGAAAGGAAGGGAAAAGAAAATAATGCAATCCTAGAAATGTATTTATTTTTAATAGCACTCACTGTGCATCATACATGACAAGTTACTTTTACTCCGTGGGTTGATACAATTACAGTGACACCCAATTTGTATGTTGTTTATTGTGTAAAACAATATTTATGCATCACTATATTCTGATAGCCATAACTTTTTTGATTTTTGTGTATACAGATCTGTGTTAGGTTTATTTTTTTTTTGCAGGATGAGTTTTTGATTGCTTTTTATTCCATTTTATGTGCTGTAGGATGAACAAAAATAAATTCTTTGATTGTTTTTTTTTTTTATGGCGTTCACTGTGAGGGTTAATTAACATTATAGGGTAGGTCGTTACGTACGCGGTGATTCCAAATATCTGTACTTTATTTATTTTTTATCTTTGTGGGGGCGATTGTCGTTTGTAAAGGGGAAAAGGGCAGTGTATGTGTTTTTATTTTGTTTTTCATGCTTGTGTTTCACTTTTTTTTACTTTGTTACACTTTTTTTACTTTTACCCATGGAGATTTGTATCAGTGATCTTTAAAGTGGTTGACGACCACAAGAGAGGTCCCTTAAAGTTGATTTATTCACCCTTTAGAAATCTCATATTACTACGTTATACATGCCAAATAGCGTTCACGAATATTTACAATAATCAGCAAAAATTAGGGGTTTGTGGTTTTAGTATGCCCAGGGGAAGAGTTTTTAAGTTTATTAAGGGTGATTGTTTCATAGATGAATAATGATAAGGGTGTTATGTCAAGATGTTTAAATGGTGGGGAATCTTCTTTGTTCATCCTTATAAATTTAAAATGCCTCCCCCGAATTTATTATTTTATTGCTGCCGGCAGCCAGAGCTCGGAAATATGACGAACCCTTTCCCTTTGGACATAAAACTGAAGTTTAATCACAGTAAATTTTCATTTCCAATGAACTTTTTAATACATGACTATTCTATACCACTGATTGGTTTAATTGGCGGTCGCTAAGAGAAAGTTAAATTTGCATGAGTATGAAATTAGCGTTGACATTCCCAAGTCTCCTCTGTTTTATTGGGGGGAGGGGGAAGTCCTTGGGTTTCTTTCTTTAACGGCAATGCATTGTCTCAAGGGAAAACTGTTGAGGATATCTGATACTTCGATTTAAAGGGTGTATAGGTAAAAACGTTTAACAAAAAATTGATGAGCAAAAATGAATATAATGATGAACGATTTTTATGTTTTTTCCTTAAATTTCCAACTTTAAAGTCCCCCCCAAAAACACAAAAATTTTTCTAATGCTCCCCCCTAGAGGGAAAAGATGATTGATGCTTTTCCTAAATGAACAGTTATAGACAGCAGGGTGAACGGTTTGGGGCGGGGGTTTAACCCATGAACCACTGTCAGGCTTGCTCCCAAGGGGGGTAACCCCGCAACGCCGGCCTCCCCCCCAGGGCCCCTTTATGGTAAGGGTGAGAGTTTACCCCTCCGCCCCGGTGCCCTCAGAGTGTCCCGGCAGAGGCATCAAAAGGATTTTTTACAATCTCATAACCTCATGATTTTGGGAGTCAAGAGTGGGGCGCTTTAAATTTTTCAAATTACTTGTAAGGATCTCGGGTGAATTTTAAAAAATCTGTTGATTGCAATAGATGTATTTACCCGTATATTTGTTGTTGTTATCTGGGGGAAGTGATTCAAACCTTTTTACCCGGTCCCTAGCTTTGAATTATCAGGCACCCCCCCTTGGTTGTCCCCTGAATTTTTTCACACATCCAGATAGACAACTATGAAAGGAAGGAAAAAATTCTGTGACTTTTTGGGGCAGTAAATTTCTTGCAGGTGAAGCATAACCCAGGGGGTCTTCCCTTTAAGTTTCATTGAAGTTGGGGACATGGGAGTACTTGGTGTGGTTTAAAATTTGGGGTCCGAGAATCTTTACGT
>JAODAL010048218.1:0-29201 GCA_025379985.1 Phyllomedusa bahiana | reverse complement strand
TGGATTATGGTGTGCCCACCACTAAAACAGAAATAGCAGGGTAGGGTTGGTTAGGAAGAGGCAGAAAGACAAGAAGTTCGGTTTTAGTGAGGTTTAGTTTCAGATGGAGAGAGGACATTATGTCTGAGACAGCGGATAGACAGTCACTGGTGTTTTTTAGCAGGACAGGAGTGATGTCTAGGGAGGAGGTGTATAGTTGAGTGTCATCAGAATAGAGATGGTACTGGAAGCCAAATCTGCTGATGGTTTGTCCAATAGGGGATGTGTCGAATGAAAAAAAAGAGAGAACCTAGAACCGATCCCTGAGGAACCCCAACAGGAAGAGGAGAGGAGATAGAACCGGAAAATTAGACACTGAAGGAGTGGTGAGAGAGGTAGGATGTGCACCAAGAGAGAGAGGTGTCCTGTAGGCCAATGGAGCTGAGCTGAGGAGGAAGGTAGTGATCCACAGTGTCAAACGCTGCAGAGAGATCCAGAAGAAGCAGCAACGAGTATTTGCCTTGTGATTTAGCAGTGAGGAGACAATTAGAGACTTTAACTAGAGCAGTTTCTGTAGAGTGTAAGGTGCGGAAACCTGATTGTAGAGGATTGAGAAGAGAGTTAGCAGAGAGATAGCGGATTAGTCGAGAGTAGACCAAGCGTTCCAGGATTTTAGAGATAAAGGGAAGGTTGGAGACTGGTCGGTAGTTGGCAGCATAGGATGGGCCCAGAGAGGGCTTTTTTAGTAAAGGGGTTATGATGGTGTGTTTAACGGAAGGTGGAAAGATCCCAGTAGAGAGAGAGGATGAAGATTGCAGTAAGGTGAGAGGTGATAGCTGGAGAAATGGACTGGATAAGGTGGGAGGGAATGGGGTCACTAGAGTAGGTGGTGGGGCGAGCAGACAGGAGAAGCCTGTATACTTCTTCTTCTGTCGTTGGGTCAAGGGCTGACAGCAGACTAGCGGATGTGCAGGGAGGGACAGTTACTTGAGGACTGAGATGCAATATTTTGCCGGATACTGTGGATTTTGTCTTTGAAGTGAGTGGCCAGGTCTTCAGCACAAAGGTCAGTGACTGGGGCCTGAGGAGGGAGTGGAAAGTGTAAAACAGGTGTTTTGGGTTGTTGTGTAGTGTGGAGATGAGGAAGGTGAAATATTTTGTTTGGCACAGTGAAGGGCAGTGTGGCAAGTCCTGAGCATGAATTTATAGTGGAGAAAGTCTGCAGGTAGTTTTGACTTTCTCCACAGTTGCTCAGCACACCTGGAACATCGCTGCAGGAAGCGAGATTGAGGCTGTGTGCCATGTCTGCGGGTGTCTGCCAAATTTTTTAAACTACAGATTGTTAAAGTGGAAAAAAAATTCTCACCAAAATCTTAAAAATGTATAACATAAAATCATTATTTCAACAATAGGGTTTGACTAGAGTCATAATTGGGCTGCAACATTTTTTGGTGTATAAAAACTGTTGACGCCCATTTTCTCGCTCTATTTTATGAACTGTCGTACATCATGACACATTTGAATGCTCCTGAGCTGTGCACTTAAAATATGCTAGCGATGTGCCTAAGATATGCTATGCGCCTAAGTTAGGCGCCTCAAAAATGCTATGTAAGGTATACCACACGCCAGATTTATGACAGGTTCATACATTCAGGCACACTTTTTTAAACTGTATGCAGCGATATTCAATATAAGTCGTACACCAGTTAGCCTTGTGTTAGGGGTATCCTCAGCATTCACCCCTCGTAATACACCTCCAATAAAAATCAAAACATCAAGGCTTGCATACTTTGAAATTCATTTTATATATCTTCAAATAATTACAAATTCCATCTTCTTATAAATATTACAGTGTAGTAAAGTCATAAAAACCTGGTAGTATGACTGCTTATTAAATCCTTCAACTCATAAATTAGCTGAGTCCTCATGTATTCTCTTCAGACTCCAAACAGAGCTGGCTGCACAAGATTCCTTGTGAAGTTTCGGAAGTCCTTAGTCTTCCTTTCTCAAGCATGCGCTTAAATATCACTACCAACATCATGTGATCATTCATTCACAAAATACTCTCTATTCAATAAAAACACATAACTGCTATTAAGTAATGATTTACCGATACCATTACAAATAACATTTTAGATTAAACACCTCGTTCAATCCTTTTGGTACTATTGACTCTAACTTGTGGATCAAAAACGCTTCTCTTCTGAGAAGCGTGAATCCAAGCTCGTTCTCATTTCTGACCACTACCTCTTCTAAAACGCACCATTTCAGTTCACTTACTTGGTGGCCACAATCATTAAAATGCCGTGCTGCTGTAGTCTCACTGTATTTTTGTTTCCTGTGCACTACCTTCTTGTATCTTCTTTTTATACAGACAAATTGTAGATTTATGTTCTGTTATTCTTTGTTTAATCTGACAACTAGTCTGTTCTACGTATGTTTTACCACACTTACATTTTAAAGCATATATCACGTTTTTGCTGTTGCAATTGTGATAGCCACGTATTTTTATCTCCGTACCTTGGGTAGGATGTGCAAAACTCAGACCTTTGATTATCGCACTGCAATTTGAACACGCCAGACGAGAACGTCACCTGTTTCCTAATCCTTGATCTTTGTTGTCTGGATATGGGACTGGGTTTCAAATCAGATCTCATTACCATATCCCCTATTGATTTTCATTTTTTAAAAATATATCTAGGTTTTTCTTTAAACAAATATCCATATTTTGGCTCTTTGTATTATATGCCAGTAGCGATTAATCGCCTTTCTTATTAGTCCCGATCGCTTACCAAACGTTGTTCTAAATGTACATCTGTCATCCTTTTCCTTTATTTTACTCTGCATTAGATCTTCCCTATCCATTGCACCTACCTCATCACCTATACTTTTCAATTCTCTTTGATTATATCTTTTTTCTGTGAACTTCCTAATGAGTATCTTTTTGTTTGTTGTAGCGCGATTTTTTTTTGTTGTAGCATATTTGTTTGGCTCTTACAAACTGACCTCTTGGAATTCCAGAAAAAACTTGGGGCGCAAGATAACTTGCCCTATGCAATAAATTATTGTGATCAGTTGGTTTTAGAAAATAGAGTAGTGAAAAAACTTTTTGGTTATCCTTTCTAGTAATCTCTACATCCAAAAGCTCTATTCTATATTGATCTTTTGTCAATGTAAACGTAATCAACGGATGACAATCGTTGAAATAATCGACAAATTCCAATAATTCAGATTCTGTCTCTTTCAACAGTAAAAAAAAATTGCCACATATTTTTCCCAGCTATAATGTGGTCATAAATCAAAAAAGACTAAGAGTTTGCGACACTCAAAGCCACAGGGACACTAAGGGTCCCCTGTACTGAATAACACCTTTTTAAAAATTGAAAAAATTCCTTTTTAATACTATTCTGCAGGGCATAAGGAATCTGTGTGAGTTGGAGTTTGTCGCTCCATAGACAAGCATCACATATGCCTACACCCCTTTCTTTGGGATATTTGTGTACAGGCTTTTACGTGTAATTACACAACCATCTTTTTCTGACGCGTCTAGTTGTTTAGTTTTGTTTGGTGCCCGTTAGTTCCCTTGTTTTTTTTTTAACAATTTTGAAGAAACCCAACTATATACACTGCCAAGGGCCCAAAACGGGAACCTCCCCCCGACACGATAGCCTTTTGGGGTGTTGCAAAAATTTGTGTATTTTTGGAGCAAAAATGTTCACAGTACGTAGGATTCTGCATTTTAGCATATTACTAATAGTTTTGTAATTTGCCCCAAAGTTACAGCTTCATCAAAAAACCAATATTGTCAAATTTTGATATTCCGGGGTTAAATCTTGAGAAATTTTTTCTCATTTGTTTTTCCCTCCTCCAACTGTTATTCCTTCTTGAATGTAGTCAGCTCTGTCCATGACAAAAAGTTGCCCCTCCTTTATTGCTTTTTTTTTAATAAAATATGCAAGCCTTGATGTTTTGATTTTTTTTGGAGACAATTTTCCCCTTTAACCTCTGGGTCGTAAGCATTTGACCTGGGGGAGTTGGGGTTGTTCAACAGCTATTGCAGCCCTTACTTACGGCCGCAATTGGGGAGGGTTTTAAAAAGAGTGTTGCCGCACATACTTCTAAAACACTCTGTGCCGTTTCCTAGACTTTCACGTTCCCCCCAGGGGAATGTCAGCGGGGAAGGGGGGTGGCAGGTAATCATAGCTCTCAAAAAAGGCTTAATTCCCATTCACGGCCCCTACTTCAGGCATATTGATTTTAATTAACCCCAAAAAAACAGATCGCAAATCGCCTTTTTTAACAAGCCTTTGGGGTGGGTCAATTGGGGGCATCCACCTTCAATAGTATTCTGTCCCTTATGTCCCTTCACCCCCCTGTTTATACCAAAAAAAATGCCTTGACTTTTCCCCCGGTAAATTTGATGAATTTACTGAGATGTGTATGACCAGTGCATTTCAATTTTGAAATACTGTATGTCCTCCTGGTTTTTACTAAGGAACTGTTAGGGTTGCCCCCACGGCAGATTTTTTGTCAGTTTTAAACTGTTTTCAGATTTAAAAAACCCTCTGTAAACGGACTTAAACCCTTTTAATTGTTTTTAAATAGAAAATCCATGCTTTTTAGGGTTTTTCTCCCAGAGGTTTTTTTTTTACACCGCTTTTCAAAAAAATTTAAAATGTGTTCATTTTTCTCCCCGGTTTTTTGGGGGAAAAGTGAACAGTGGATGTGAAGTGGGAAAGGAAATACGAAAACCACAGAAAAAAAGCCATTCCCTTCTGCCAAAAAAGAAATAATACCGGTCGAAAATCCAAACCGGTATTTTGTCTTGCCGTGTAACCATTGTTATGAAGTTCAGATTGGCAAAATTTTTTAGGGTATAAATATATCACAAGGCTTAGGGGGAAAGGGACCCGGAAATCACTGGCCTTATGGTTGAAACAAATCCCAATTTACTTCGATTCACTAAAATTTTTGGGAGAAGCAAAAAGGAAAATTTGTAAAAGCCAATATGCTCATCTAATAGGGTTCAGGAAACAGAAGTAAAGAGGATTTGTTAAAACCCTATAGGGGCGCAGGAGTTTCCAGCCCTTTCCCATAATGCCTTGTGATATGCAGATGCTTAGTAGTGGGCAAAAAAGGCAATAAAAAAACACTAACCCCTTTAAAATGGTGTTTCCATAGGAGAGATGTTCCCTACTCTAGGGTATCAATAGGAATGGGCTGATTACTGTAAGTGTGTGTGTGTGGCGGGAAAATTGTATAACTGCCGGCCGGGTTTTTGGGCAACAACTAGTGGAAATTTAGTGTGCGGAGCAAGACATGAAAAGGGAACTGACTTCTTTTTTGCCTAAAAAAATTATTTAACCTCTTCAAATTTAAAGAATTGCCTGATTAAATGTATTACTTCCGGCCGCCTGCTTTCCCTTTGACCTGCTTTACCCTACTTCTTTGTCTGTGATTTGCATCGATCTTAACCCCTAACCCCCAAAAATGAGTAACTCTGTAAAATGCTTTTAAAAAAATAAATTTTGAGGACCTCTTTTGTTTTGTGGCAGGTGTTTTTAAACAAGTATTGTTTTTGGGAAAAGAATAGGGGGAGAAGGTCAAAACCAATAAAACCCAAACTTTATAAAAAAAATATTTTGTGCTATGCAGCTCAGCGGGGGAAAACCCTTCAAAAAAAAAGCTCAGTTAGGTTTTTCATTTTTAAAACCCCGAGAGTGCCCATAAAACGCATAAACGTTTTAAAATTTCTAGCTATTGATTCCATTCATACCTTCAGGGGGGATGGGGCCCTTTTAAAAGATTGTGGGCCTTCAGAAAGAAATTTCCCGGGTTTAGACTTTAAATGAAAAGGGTTTTTGTTGTTGTGAGCACACAACCCAATACACGCGTAATCTTTTTGTCAGTATGTTTTTAGTTTAAATAATCATTATGGACTCCACAAAGGTTACTTACGTAAATACATTGTAGGAAAAAAAGCTCCTGCTCTAAGCTTTTACGAGGCAGAATTGATACAGTTAGGAATACATTCTTTTTTTTTTTTTATGTTTGCATAGAACTATAAGATTATTTTTTTTATAGTCAAGGTCCTTTAGCAGATAGTCATATATATGATGAAACATATGGCATAAGCTTATACAATTGACTATTATTTACCTATTTAAGAATCTGAATGCATTGCATGCCTTCTAACGAAATACAGAAGAATTTTTTTAAAGCAATTTTTTTCACAAATTCATAGCAAAAACACATTTTGCAGGGAATATTATGAATGTATATATCTGCAAAATGACCTAAGTTTAAGATTTATTCTGCCATTTGTATATGTGGGTTTTATACAACTGTATACACCAGCAGTTTTTACGGTTGTCTGTTCAGAAATTTTGGTGTGAGTTTAAAAAAAATTCTTGTCCGATTCACCACATCTAAACATGGCCCATTTCAACACGATCACACTTGGTGCACAACATTATTTGGATGTTCATGTATTTTTTAATTTTGGAAACTATAACATAGGTTGCAGCTTTTCTGTTTAAAATGTAATAACATACTGAGGCGCGATGAACAGAGATATTTATGCAGCACATGTAGCATAAAAAGAGCAAGAGTTTATTAAAATACTTTAACTATTTGTACTTTGTTTTCTTATTAAAAAAGTACAAAGTCTTGAAAGAGCCAAAACATCTTTTTTCCAGTTCCACATGTACATCTTCTATTAAAATGTTTTCATTTGTAATATTCACCCTGTAGAATGCAATAAAACACTTGAAGCATTAACCGATCATGTTCAAGGAGTTAGTAATCCATTATTAAGGTATAGTTATCTTGGCTGTAAATTCAATTTGTGACTAAGCATCGGTCTCTTGCTCTCATTAGTAGCCAGGGTCAGTCTGCTTAATTTTTTATTTTTTTTATTCATAGTGGTTGCCACAGCTAAATCTGCCAGGGAATGGCACTTTAAGCCAGGCATGTCAGCAGCCCCTCAAGAGGAGAAATGAATATAATATTGTATAGTGGCCATCCAGTTAAATGTTCCATCTATGTAATACAGAGATCTTTAAGTCTACCGAAAAAGGAGCTTTTCTGTGTCCCAGGCGTCAAATTCTTGTATTCTAATGATGAGGCATATGGACAGGGGTTGCCGTCCAGAGACAAACCTTTTAATTTCACAAACGCCGCTCATATTCATCACTGACCCATCTGCTGTCTCTTTTCATTCTCCTGCTTCTCGCTGCAGGGGACATCTCATCCCTAACCCCGGGCCACCTTCCATGATACTCGCTCATCCCACCTCCTCCTCAAGCTCCCTTAGACTCCTGCTAACTGATTGGCCATTCGTGTACGTCTTTTTCTGCCCCTTTTTAAGTGTGCTCTAGATGGATCGCCGAGACAGTCTGCAACACAAACTTCACTGCTGTTCATAACTTTTTCTCTCCAACTCCCTCCACCTGCTGGCCCATCTGATAGAGAAACATGGCTCCAGAATCTGTGACACCGCTTCCCTTGCTGTCTCACCTATGGTGGGCTACACTCTCACCCAACAACCCCCAGACTGTGAACAGGCCGGGTGGACGGGTGTTGGCATACTTCTCTATCTCCACACCTTGCACATTACCAGGTTGTCCTTCCTCCTGCCACCCACACCCTCCAACTTTCCCCTCCTTTGAGGTCCACACCTCCGCTCTGTCAGCCATTTTCCAAGACAGAGCACAGTTGTCTACAGACCCCCTCCGGCTCTATACCTAGAGATAGTTGAGAGAGAATCTTTTGCCAGCTCTGGGCTCCCACACTTCTCTCTTCTGAATTACCTATGACTCATAATCATGGGTGATTTCAACATCCCCATTGATGACCCCTCATGGTCTTCACTTCAGCGTCACAGTTTCTTTCATTAACTCCTATCATGACCTCTCGCAGTTTACTGACTCCCAACCACAAGGATGGACAACTCTCTAGAGAGAGTATGGTCCTATCGGTCTTCTTTCCTAATTTTCTAACTTCCTAATTCATCCTTATGCTCTCTCTGACCACTACCTTATCTCCTTCATTATCACTAATTTCTCAGCCTTCATGGGACAAACTGCCATATCATTCGAGAAATATTCTGCTCCGTAATACTCAGGAACTCACAGACACCATACAGTCCTCACTGCCGCCCATCTCCTCACCCTCTCTGAGTGTCCTGACACAGGCCTGTCAAACGTTACCAATGAAACTCTCACAATCACCCTGGACATGTTGGCACCACTCACACACAGCACACCAGAGGTCTAGACGCCCGCAGATCCCTTGGCACACACCTCAGAGTCGTTTTCTCAGCGAGTCGTTCCAGGTGTGCTGAGCGGCTGTGGAGAAGTCAAAAGCTACATGCAGGGCTTTCTCACTACAAATTCATGACTGAGCAGGTCTTTATCACCACTGCCCTTCACTGTGCCAAACTAAAATATTTCACCTCCCTCATCTCCACACTAAACAACAACCCAAAACGCCCTCTTTGACACCATTCACCTCCCTCCTCAAGGACTAAAGCTCAGCTCCGGTCAATGAGACCTCTGTGCTGAAGACCTGGCCATCACTTCAAAGACCAAATTGAAAATATCCGCAAACATCACATCTCACATTCCCAAATATATACATCCTGTACTCTATCCCCGCACGTCCTTTAATCTACTCGCAGCCTCCTGTGACCCGACGACAGAGGAAGAAAGTGTCCAGGCCATTCTCCATTGTCTGCTCTCTAGCCCATCACTGCTCTACTGACCCCATCCATCCTAACCTCCTCGTCCAGTCTATTTCTCCAGCTGTCCTCTCCACCTTACTGCAATATCTGTGAACCTTCTTCTTCACTGGGATCTTTTCCATCTTCCTTCAACACGCCTGTCATAATCCCCTTTACTTGAAAAAAAGCCTTCTCTGGACCCCCGTCCTGTGCTGATAACTACTGACCAGTCTTACCTGCCCTTCATCTCTAAACTCCTGGAACGCTTGGTTCTACTCTCGCATAATCAGCTATCTCTCTGCTAACTTCTTTCTTGAACCCGCTGAAATCAGGTTTCCAGCACCCTTGCCACTCCACGGGAAAATGCGTTTAGTTAAAAGTCTCAAATGACCTCCTAACAGCAAATCTCACGGGAACAAAACTACTCATTGTTGTCTTCTCTTGATCGCTCTGCAGCATTTGAAAGCTGTGGATCTACCAAATTCTCCTCGCATGCATCAGCACTATTGGCCTCCGGGACACGCTCTCGACTTGGTTCTCATCCTACCTCTCTGACCGCTCCTTCAGTTCTCATTTTCTGGTTGCCTCCTCTCCTCTACTCTCTTGCTGTTGAGAGTTCATCAGGGATCAGTCATCTAGGTCCGAGATATTTCTATTCAGATGACACAAGCCCCTAAGATGGACCAAAACCATCAGATAGGATTTGCTTTCCGAGTACCATCTATATGCGTGATGACACCCCAATTATACACATCTCCCGTGACATCACTCCAGCATTGCTACCTAAACACCAGTGACGGTCTGTCCGCTGTGATACTCTGACAATATTTCCTCTATCCATATATCCAATCCCTTGCCGCTCCCGTCACCTGCACCTCAGAATATCTCCAAAACTCCGGTACCATTTATCAGATAGTGGAAATGACTCAAACTCTAATTACTGCTCTTAATTCTTTCTCGTCTTGACTACTGCAACTCCTTGCTTATCGGGTCTCCCTCTCTGCCAAACTTCTCCCCTCATCCACATACTCTGTCTACAGGAATGCTAGCGCCGGGACTGAGGTCGTGTTTCTGACAGCCGCTATACTAATGCCTCTACCCTGTGTCCAGTCACTGCACTGGTTGCCACATCCAGTAAGGATACAGTATAAACTCAGCACTCCTCACCCTACTAAATAAAAGCTCTCCACAGCAGCTGTCCTCCCTAATCTCCCCCCCTTAGTCTCTGTCTACATATGCCCTACCCGAGCTTCTCCGCTCTGCTGATGATATCAGAATACATTCCTCTAGAAATATATCAGTATACCTCATGCGCCGCCTACAAGATTTCACACGTGCGAGACCAATTCTCTGGAATATGCAACCGCGGAGCGTCAGGCACATTCACAACCCTCACTGTTTGTTAGAGCAGGCCCTGAAAATACATCGTCTCGGTCTGGCCCGACCAAGATCCCCTAACTGCTTTCACACACATCTGTCAAATACCTGCACTTGGGCACTCACAGGCACTTATCATGTATATAGATGTAAGTCTGGGTGGCAGGTTCTTCCATTTTTTCATGTTAAAACACCCTATTTATGAAACATGGACGGACATTGATAAACTTGGCACTTCTATTACCGTCTTGTTTCACCATACAACTAATAGCTTGTAAGCTCTCAACGAGGCAGGGCCCTCACACCTTGGTGTCTCATTATGTAAGTACTTTTCAATGTGTTAATGACTGTATGTTTAACCTTGATTGTAAAAAATATATAGTGACTGACGGAATATGTTGGCGCTATAGAAATAAAGATTATTATTATTATTATCATTATTAAAATCGAAGCTCATAATTGAAATGAGATAATTGCTCTGAACACCTATAATAATTTCTAACAGGTTTGCGCTTGAATTTTATTTTGCAGCTCACTATGTACATAGCTGTAACAGCAAAGTGGTTTGAATTTAAAAAGAAAACCAAAATATGATTTTTATCACAAAATGCATACATGTGGGAAGAGGAAAAAAGTATTTGATACGCTGGCGATTTTGCAAGTTTTCCCACCTACAATGAATGGAGAGGTCTGGCAATTTTGTTTAGTTAGGTAAGCACTCAATGTGAGGAGGACAAGTAATTAAAAAAATTAAAACTTAGAAAATGTATGATTTTTAAATAATGAATTTGCAATTTTATTGCATAAAATAAGTACTTGATAAAATAGAAAAACAGAACCTAACATTTGGTACAGGAACTTGTTATTGCAATTATAGTGGTGAGAGGTTTCCTGTAGTTCTTGACCAAGTTTGTACCATACTGACAGAAGGATTTTGCACACTTCTCTTCCAGCCTTTTCCCGTTTTTTGGTTTTTGGGGGGCCTACATTGATTTCCGCTCCCTCCCAAGATTTTTGATTAGGTTCAGTTCCGAAAACTGGCTAGGCCACTCCAGAACCTTGAAATACTTCTTACGGAGCCACTCATTAGCTTCCCTGACTATGTGTTTCCAGTCAATGTCATGCTGAAAGACCCAGCCATGACCCATCTTCAATGCCCTAACTAAGGGAAGGTGGTTGTTGGCAAAAATCTTGCAATGCGTGACCTTATCCATCCTCCCTTCAATATAGTGCAGTTGTCCTGTCCTCTTTGCAGAAAAGCACCTGTAAAATATGTTGTTTCCACCCCCATGCTTCATGGTTGAGATGGTGTTCTTGGGTTTGTACTCATCCTTCTTTCTCCAAACATGGTGAGTGGAGTTGATACCAAAAGGTTCTATTTTGGTCTCATCTGACCACATGACCTTCTTTCATGCCTCCTCTGGGTATCCAGATGGTCAAAAACAAATTTAAACAGGGCCTGGCATGGCGGTGGGCGGGGGACCTTTTTGCCCTGAGGTTTTTAATCCCTGACGGTGCAGTGTGTTACTAACGGGAAACTTTGAGATGTGGTCCAACCTTATTTAGGGCATTGACCAGGCCCTCCGTATTCTGGGTAATATTGACCGTCTTAAACCCTTTTCCCACAAGGCAGATCTTTCATGGAGTCCCAGAAGTTCTGTAAAGTATCTCTCTACGCTGTTAAAGCATTTCAACAAGAAGTTTCCCCACAATCTATAGAGGGCCCGAATAGAGAAATCTACAATCAGGAAAAAAAAACGATTTGAGGGAAAAGAATATGGATCGGGGTTTTGATTTAATAAATAAAAAAAAAAAAAAAATTGGCAAAAATTTTCCTTTAAATGTTAAAACCAATATGGGCCTACATTCTTTTGTCCCTTTTGGGGAAAATAAGGCCACCAAATGGCTGATTTGTTTACTGAATTTTCAGTTCTTTTCTTGCACCTTATTTATTTTCCATCTATACAAAGCTGAACCAGGCCAAATATGAGCAATATTTTTATAGAGGTAATCTAAATGTTTTGTAAACTGATGTTTTTAATATTCGATTACCATATTAACAAAATCAATGTATGGGGCAGAGAGTTATGTACCATGAAAACTACATTCCTTTTAAGGCTGCGTTCATATGGTAAAATATGCAGTGGAATATGTGGGAGACATCTGAACTTCTGTGATATGTGTGGAAAATGCATGACGTGGCATGTCTTTACTTTCTCACAGTGCAAATAATTGATCAAACATTATATCCATGGAGGGAACCTATTTGAAGAAAGAAAAATTGAAAAAGTATCATTGCCTAGAATAATATGATATACTGTGCACTAGGTCTAAAGGTTTTGAATGGCTTCAGAATTAAGCAGTGTTTTAGCTTCAATAAGACTTGTAACCTTTCCAGCAGAGTGTAACATGCCACCTCCTGTGCAAAGATATTATACAGACCAGTTACTTTCTTCAAAATATCAGTCTGCCTGGTGAAAAACGGTTTCATTTTAGTTTTCTAAAATTGACAGAAATTGAAGCACTCCTTGAAATGTGCTTTAAACTCGATATAGTGCCTTAGACAAAAGTCACAGATTAACATTCTAGAAATGCAATCTAAAATGTACTCCATTGCGTAATAAATTATATGTATCAACCTTATGGTGGTTCATCAATACAACTGCCTGAAATCTGTCACTCGAGCTCACAAGAGGAACAAAGAAGAAGAAAATTCCCTCCCCCACCTCCCCAGTAACATATGGCGCCACTATGCAACACATTGCATCATCATCAACCAAAGCCAAAATATACAAAAGCTTTATCACAATGTGTTACGTATAAAACTACTAAATAATAGTCATACAGTTACCAAATAAGACCGCTACACAAAACCAGAATCCTAAGACCACATATCACCAGCACATAGTGACCGAATAATAAAACCACACCATGACCACATATCACCAGCACATAGTGACCGAATAATACAAACTGGCCATTACTAAGTATAAACCATTATACTACAACCAATATTTCCAGCACACAGTGCCCATACAGTGGTGGATACCAGCTGTACACAGGCTCTGCAGGCATATAAATGATTACAGTAGTTACATCTAGTGACTCACAGGAGACGTCTCTGAAAAGTTGTTCTCCTTCTCGTCTTCTTCTTTTCCATCTGTCCCAGATGCCATGATGAATACTCCCGACTCTTCACTGTAAAATTTAAAAAAACAAATGCTTAAGACCTCCTCCAATTTATCAGCACTTTTCTACCAATTCCATCTCTTTTACAAACTCCCCATCTATAGCACCTCATATGGTAGCCATGTAATATGCCCCCTTTAGCCAAGTAGTAGCCCCTATAGCCAGGTAGTAGCCCCCTATAGCCAGGTTATGCCCTCCTGTAGTCAGTTGATGCCCCCCCTGCCACCCCCCCAGTGATGCCCCTGTAGCCAGGTGATATGTCCCCTTAGCTATAGCCAGTGGATTGCCCCCTTGTAGCCCACTTAGAGTGATCCCCCTGTAGCCCAGTTATTCCCCCTAGCCAGTACATGCCCCCTGCAGCCAGTACATGCCCCCCTTGTAGCCAATGAGGCCCCCTGTAGCCAGTAGATGCCCTTCATTGTAGCCAGTGATGCCCCCCTGTAGCCAGTAATGCCCCACCTGTAGCCAGTGATGCCCCTTTACAGAGATAGTAGCCAGTAGATGCCCCCCTTTTTGCCAGTAGATCCCCCTTCCTTACCCCTGTAGATGCCCCCTTTTCCAGTGGGATCCCCCCCCGTCCCAAGTAGATGCCCCCTGTCCCCCAGTAGATGTCCCCCCGGGTCCCCAGTAAATCCCCCCCCTTTTGGGCCAGTAAAGGGCCCCCTGTAGCCTGTGGGATGTCCCCCCAGTAACTAATTATAAAATAAAAAAGAGTACTCCCCTTTAAAGCCCCGGTTGCTTTCCCGGCGGGAAAAGGGCTGAGGGGGTGGGAGCGGGCTAGCGGTGAAAACGCGTAAACATCATAAAACGCTGTTCCCACGGTCACCAGCCCCCAAGGGAAATCTCCCGGGCCCCAAATGACTGAACCGGGGAAAAACCCAGCTTCACAGGGGGTCGCCCCCCGGCAACGTGATACAGGGGGGGAGTGGGGGAAGGGAAACGATCCGTCTCTGCCTCCCCCCTCTAACAACAGCTGCTGCTGGTTTCTGCCGACTAGTTCTAAAACAGCCGCGCAAGCCCGGGGGGCGAATCCCCCAGGGGAGGGCAGCGGCAGGGCCGCCCCCCCCCGGTGGGAGCGGAGCCGCGGCGCCCCGGGCGATCGCCCGCCCCGAAGGCCCCTAGGAACGGGCCTGCTCTGCACACACAGTACTTGTTGTTAGATGGTATAATAAACTGCCGATTTTAAGTAACTTCCTGAAAAACAAAGTTATCTTGTTTGTCCTAAAGGGAAGGTGTTACCTTTTGCTTCATTTAAAATTTTTATTTGAAAAAAAAGTTCCTTAAAAACATAATACAAAATAAAAAAAATTGTGTTTTCAAATCAAAAGCCACTAAGGCTGACTTTTCCCCGGGTTTCTGTGGTGATCACTTCTTAACAATCATTTCATTTGCCGTCATCAATTGAGATTCCTCTGATTAATGTTTCCTAGCTTTTTCTTTAAAAATGGAGTGTAGTACCTGTGTGATGGATATGTAAGGTGGCTTAAAAATAGCCCCTCTAGGTGACTCTGTTACCAGCGGGATACCATGAGTTGAATAATTTGGAAACTTGAAGCAGAATTTGCTTTCCCTGTGCCCAAAGTGGGTCCCTAAAAAATAACTCTGGGTGTATGCACTGGCCAGAATTAAAACAAACACCAGAGGTGATGCATTTTCGGGTTGTAAGTCTTTTAGTCAAAAGGATGTTTTTTTTAAATTGTTAAAAGAAGTCTATGGGCTTGTTCCCACAGTAAGGTTTTTTAAGCCAGATTTTACAGGTGGTTTTGGGGTTTTAAAAAAGCAGTTTTGTAAACTGCTGCAACTTTAACATGGAAAAACCTTAATAAAAAATTCCATGCCGGGGGACCCCGGATTTTTTTAAAACCGGTTCAAACGGCTTTTTTCTGGGACTAATTCAGCCCCGGAAAAAAAACGGCCGAAGTGCGCCAATTACGGGTGAATCCGCCCCCAGTAACTTGGGTAATGCACAGTTCTATGGGAAAAATTTTGGTTTACTTTCCCCTCTCCCTGCTGGGCAAATTTACGCCGGGGGAGATAATTGACGGTTTCTTTTTTCTACGGCGTATACCGCCGTTTGCAATGCCCTGTCTATGGGGGGCCCGAAGTCCCGGCCCCCCCCGCACGCTCCCCCGCCCCCCCCCCGCCTCCGCCCACCCAGGGCGTAATTGCGGGGGGAATTACGCCCCGCGGGTTAAAGGGCCTTTGTGAAAATAGCCTTTAAGACTGCGGGGAGGGCCCAAAAAACATGAACATCCCTTTTTTTTTGCCCTTCCCCCCGGGTTTTTGGGGGGAAAAATTTAACCCTTTCGGTAAAAAGGGGGGGGGGGGTGCTTTTCCCTCCAAAAAACCCGGGATTTCCCAATCGGGATTTGCCCTGTCCCCGAGTAAACACCCCCCTTTTGTAGGGGGGCCCCCAAAACTCTAGTCCTCAAGGCCCAAACCAACGGTCATTTTTTCTGGTTTTCCCTAAAAGCTTTGCCACGGGTGATATAAATTATGCGCAAGGTTTTTTCAAAAATAGTCAGTGCGTTCTGTGGGAAAACCTAAAAACATAAAAACCGGTTTGGGGGGGTCCTGGGGGAAATTTTGGAAATTTTGGGGAGCCCTGCCTTAGTAGATAAAATTACAGGCAGTCCCCGACTTACACCGTTCCGACCTACATCTGTCCCCTAGTTACACACGGAGACTTCTGGGGAATGCTGGCACTTGTAGTTCTATGTTCCACAGCAGATAGTAGCTGTGAAACGACAAGTTCCAGCATGATACCGCAGCACATGAGGTGAAAATTAGGTGAAATCTTTTTAACAGTTGCAAAGAGAACAAAACAAATGTAAAAACTCTTCCCTGCACTATTCAAAACGAATAAAATAACAATTTTGTGCTGGAGTTACATGTAATAAATATACCTGTTCTGACTTACATACAAATTCAACTTAGGAATAAACCTACAGTCCCTGTCTTGTTCATAACCCAGGGATTGCCTGTATTATTTTGTTACATTAATTTATAAACTGCTACATAAGGCACAAGCTGGTTAACCTCATGATTGTAAAAAAAAATTATCTTAGGAACTGTGGTGCAGACTTACGAATGTTGTCAAAAAAAAGGGCTTTCATCATAGTGGTTCAGATTGTATTTACCACATCTATAGACATTGTTATTTCACCTTGTACTTTAGAAACTACATACAAAAAAAAGTTTTTGGGCACTATATAATAATGTTGGAAAAAATTAATTACATAACACCCTTAAGACCAGCATAAATTAATCAAATCATATTCAGTTTTATTTTACTGATATTACATTAGAAAAACAAACAATGATGAAATATAATACAACTTCACCCAAGATGGAAACACTCCTAAACACTACTATAGCTAGTTACATGGTTATGTACAATTGGTGATACCTTGAGAAAGCGTGAAGATGTGAACGCGAAACGATCATTGGTATTGTGTATTGTCTCCCGACCTGTTGTAAGTTTTATTCTAATAAAGCACTTTAAAGGAGAAGACTGGTGAGTGCCGTCCCGTTGTTTCTTATTATAAGGAATATTATGTACAATTCTGCTGTTTTAAAACAATACCAATACATAAGTATACATATTTAAATCAATAAAAGTAAAACCGTACGTCTGAAAGAAAAATATAATGTCAAAGAATAAATAGACACTTAACCCAAATATTAATGCCAGTGGGAACGTTGAGACCCGATGCAGTTTAGCTTTCCCTTCTTCCATTGTTTGTTTTGTAATTTAATATCAGTAAAATAAAACTGAAAAGGATTTGGTTAAATTATGTTGGTCTTATTGGTGCTGTGTCACCTTGTACTTTGTAGTAGTTGGCTTACTTTATGCCCATAATTGCTTCAAAATTTTGGTGCATTTTTGAAGCCACTTGCTTGCTCTAATGTCATAATTCCCATAGTACATCTGATACGGTGTGTCCAGTGCCTAGAGTAGTGTCTTGCATAGGGCAATGCCAAGGTTTTTTTTTTGTTTTTTAAAAACACATCATACTGGACTTTTTACTAAAACTGATATTTAGAAGGCACACTTCAGTTACAAGGCAGCGAGAGGGAGAAAAGTAACAAATGCTTCTCCCCTTCTCTGCAATACACTGTCACTTGAACGCCTGTTGGTGAAACAGCAGCTTCTGTCTGGCACAAGTGAGGAAGTGTGACTGGTTATTTCTGCCAGGTGAACCTTTGTCAGCTAGAAAATGTAGGATAGCCAGCTCACCCTTTATGTAGCATGCTGTAAATGAAGTGATTCCACTAGATGAAGCATCTAAAGTAATAAGATGGGTAAAATGTAAAACTAGTTCAGATTTATTGAAAATACTTTTAAATATCACAAAAACATCGTGGTAGAGAGGAAGACATGCTGACGCATTTCAAGCCGCTTGCCCACTCTTTGTCGTCATGTCTGATTAGGAGTGGGTGATTCATTCAAAACATGTAAGCTTTTTTATTTTCTCTGTACTCTGATGCTTTTGTGATTTTACTACAATGCTTTTTGCTTGATTATAGCCCTTTCTTCTAACCCTTGTCAGCTCTCGGATCATCTAAAGCTCTGGTCCCTGCAGAGAGCGCCAACCAGGGGGTTCAAGTAGTTTATTATAGCTCCAGTGGGGTGCTCCATTGCTTGGTTGCTTCAAACTGAGTGCTTGTTGTGAGAACAGAGTGCGGAGTTACAAACCGGAGTTTAAAACAGGAGAGAAAAACAGGTAAGTAAACAAACCTCTTTTATTTAATACCTCAATCTCCTTAACTTTTTTTTTATTTTATTTATTTATTTATTTTTTTATTTATTTATTTATTTTCCCTCTTCATTGCTGTTGCACCGTGATAATGGGCAGCTTCACTGGCAATTTCCAGCAGTGCACAATCTGCCATATGTATGCACTACTGGAGCAAGAGGTAGTGAATACCGCTGTAGCAGATGTGAGCATGTTGCTACTCTGGTAGCTCGCATTTTAGACCTAGAGGAGCAAAATGCGACACTGAGGGCGATTGACAATGAAGAGAAGAGTTTGCTACTCTTGGAGCAAACAGTTAGTGGGCTAAATGTGGAGGGTGGAGTATTGGATCAGCAGGAGGAGCTGTGTAGTTGGGTTAATGTAGACAGGGGGAGTTCTAGGGGTACCAGAAAAAGGAAGGCCGTTTCTCCTCCTGAGATTCCTAGCAAAATTGCCAAGTTGGGTGATAATGCTGGGGAATCAGTCTCAGAAATGGCAGCCCTAGTGGACACTGCTCTTCTAGCAGCCGGAAGAGCAGCCCAACTAGTAGTAGGGAGGATGGGAATGCAGGTAAGAAAAGACAGTTAGTAGTTGTAGGGGATTCTATAATCAGGAAGACGGATAGAATAATTTGTCGCCAGGACCGCCTCAACCGAATGGTTTGCTGTCTCCCTGGTGCCAGGGTTCGGCATGTGGTGGACCGGGTGGATAAATTACTGGGAGGGGCTGGCGATGACCCAGCTGTTGTGGTCCATGTTGGAACCAATGACAGAATACACGGTAGGTGGAGGCTCCTAAAGAATAATTTTAAAGAACTAGGCTCAAAGCTGAAGGGAAGGACCTCCAAGGTTGTGTTCTCCGGAATACTGCCGGTGCCATGCGCTACTCAGGAAAGACAGCGGGAGCTCAGGGAGTTAAATGCATGGCTGAAGTCTTGGTGTAGGACAGAGGGGTTTGGGTTCTTAGAGCACTGGGCTGACTTTTCATTGGGGTACAATCTGTTTTCTACAGATAAATTGCACCTGAATGGAAGGGGGTCTGCTGTGCTGGGGGAAAGAATTCTAGAAGGGGTGCGGGAGTATTTAAACTAGGGATGAGGAGGGAGGACAATATAGAAAATGAATGGGTAGATAGGTTAGAGAGTGGGCAGACTATATCAGCGGGTGGAGAAGCGGAATGGGGGAGGTTGAGTAGACCAGTGGATAAGGAGATCCATGTGTTGCAAACCAGCATTGAAGATATAGTACCACAATATTTCATGTAATCTAATGCCATCTACTAATTGTGTAATAAATAATCACATGTTGTCCACTAAAGGTATAATGTATAATCCCATGCCATCTACCAAAGGAGAGATGTTTAATCCCATGCTGTCTACTAAACAGGTAACGTTTAATCCCATGCTGTCTACTGAATGGTTAATGTATGATTCCATGCCATCTAATGAAAATGTTGGATACAATCCTAAACCGTTGACGGAAAGTGTAAAACTGGAAGGGAACTTAAAATGTCTATTCACAAATGCTAGAAGTCTTGCAACCAAAATGGGGGAACTTGAGGTGCTTGTTGTAGAGGAGATGATTGATGTGGTAGGTATTGCTGAAACATGGCTGGACACCACGCATGATTGGGAAGTCAACATTCAAGGTTTTAATCTATTTAGGAAAGACAGAGCGAACAGGAGGGGAGGAGGAGTGTGTCTGTATGTAAGGAATAATATGAAGCAAATGTGAAAGAGGTAATACAGGGCGGAGTAGCTAATGATGTGGAAACATTGTGGTGGAAATACAAGGGGGGGAATAATACAGAAAATATTATTTTTGGTGTAATCTATAGACCCCCGAACATCACTAAGGATATAGAGGAACAGATGCATAATCAAATGGTGCGGGCAGCACAGGCAGGTACAGTGATAATAATGGATGACTTTAATTTCCCAGGCATTGACTGGAGTCACGGTTCTGCGTCAACTGAAAAGGGAAGGAAGTTCCTCAATCTGTTAAGAGATAATTTTATGGGGCAGTTTGTGGAGGAACCCACTAGAAGTGATGCTCTGTTGGATCTGGTCATTTCTAACAAAGCAGAACTAGTCGGAGCGGTCACGGTTTCTGAAAATCTTGGTAACAGTGACCATAATATAATTCACTTTAGTGTAAACTGGAAAAAAGAAAAACAGAGCGGGAAGGCAAAAACATTTAATTTTAAAAGGGCCAAATTTTCCTTATTGAGGGATGCAATACAGGACCTAGACTGGGAGCAGCTATTAGCAAATGGTGATATAGAAGCCAAGTGGGGGAGCTTTAAATATACTTTGGGAAAATTTATTGCAAAATATATTCCTATGGGTAACAAGTATAGGCGACTAAAACTAAAACCAACATGGCTCCTACCTTCTGTTAAGAGGGCAATAAACAATAAAAAAGGGCATTTAAAAAATATAAGTCAGAGGGGTCAGCATCAGCCTTTGAAAATTATAGAGAGCTTAATAAAATCTGTAAAAAAAGTGATAAAAGCCGCTAAAATTCAATATGAAAGGCAGGTGACCAAGGACAGCAAGACTAACCCCAAGAAATTCTTTACGCATATAAATTCCAAAAAGCCAAAGTCAGAGCAAGTAGGACCCCTAAAAACCTGTGATGGAGGGCTGGTCACTGGTGACCAAGAGAAGGCAGAGGAACTAAATAGGTTCTTCAGCTCAGTATATACTGTCAATGAAATAGGAGTTGATGGGGGTGGGCCAAGTGCAGAAGTAGGTGGTGCCAGTACTGTTAATACATCATCTGCTATAATTAATTCGCTCAGTGTAGGAAAAGTCAAAGCCAAGTTAAATAAACTGAATGTGAACAAGGCTCTAGGCCCTGATGGCATTCACCCAAGAGTTCTTAAAGAGCTCAGCTCGGTTATCTCTGTGCCCCTGTACATGATATTTAGAGATTCCCTGGTGACTGTATAGTACCAGGAGACTGGCGCAAGAAAAATGTAGTTCCCATCTTCAAAGTCTTGCCCAGGTAATTATAGACCAGTAAGTTTAACATCTGTTGTGGGAAAATGTTTGAGGGGCTCACAAGGGACTATATACAGGAGTATGTTGACAAACACAATATTAGTGATTGCCAGCATGGATTTACTAAGGACAGAAGCTGTCAGACCAATCTGATTTCTTTTATGAAGAGGTGAGTAGAAGTCTGGATAGCGGGGCAGCTGTGGATATTGTGTTTTTAGACTTTGCAAAGGCATTTGACACTGTCCTTCAAAGCGTTTGTTGGGTAACTAGAATCCATTGGGTTAGAGATAACAGTGTGTAATTGGATCAAAAACTGGCTGCTGGATCGTACCCAGAGAGTGGTGGTGACTCCTACTCTGAGTGGTCCCCGGTCGTGAGTGGTGTGCAGGCTCAGTATTGGGTCCTCTCTTATTTAATGTATTTATTAATGATATAGTAGAAGGGATTAATAGCACCGTCTCGATTTTGCAGATGACACCAAGCTATGCAGGGTAGTGCAATCTATGGAAGATGCTCATAAATTGCAAGCAGACCTGGACACACTGAGTGCTTGGGCATCCACTTGGCAAATGGGGTTCAATGTGATAAATGTAAGGTTCTGCATCTGGGGGTAATAATCTACAGGCATCATATGTCCTAGGGGGAGAAAAACTTGGAGAATCGCTTGTTGAGAAGATCTGGGTCATTTCTTGTAGATCATAGACTATAGAATAGCATTCAGTGTCAATCAGTCTGCCTCTAAGCAAGTAAGATATTGGTCATATTAAAAAGAGGCATGACTCGCGGGACAAGGATGTAATTCTACCGCTGTACATAGCATTGGTGCGTCCTCACTTAGAATATGCTGTTCAGTTCTGGGCCCCAGTTTATAGAAGAGATGTAATGGAGCTAGAGATGAGTACAAAGACGAGCAACCAAACTTTTAAGGGAATGGAGCATCTTAGTTATGAGGAGAGGTTAGTAGAAATTGAACTTATTTAGTCTTGAGAAAAGACGGCTTACGGGGGGACATGATTAATTTATATAAATATATAAATGGTCCTACAAAAAGTATGGGGATAAATTATTTCAAGTGAAGCCCCTCAAAAGACAAGGGGACATTCCCTTCGACTAGAGAAAAAAGGATTCAATCTTCAGAGGAGAAGAGCATTCTTCACTGTAAGAACTGTGAATCTGTGGAATAGCCTACCTGAGGAGCTGGTCACAGCAGGAACTGTAGAGAGTTTCAAGAAAGGCTTAGATACCTACCTGGAACAAAAAAAATATTAATGCGTACGTAGCCATGTAAAATTCTGGATCCTGGCTGGTGGAGGCTCTGGGGTCAGAGATATGGTCTACACTGGAGCAGATTGATTCATGCCTTGTGGGTCTCAAGGTAATTAACCAGTGGTAAGGCTGACATAATGTCCTTGTCTCTCTCCCTTCACCCATTTCCCCCACCCTTGGTTGAACTTGATGGGCACGTGTCTTTTTTTAACCGTACTAACTATGTAACTATGTAATTGTAGCCCGGAAGTCAATCAAAGCACTTTTGCAATAGAGAAGATTCCAGAAGCATTGAGAAACACAGAAGGAAATATTCTAGCCTAAGGAGAGTAGTAAGTCAGGCCTAAATTAGTATCTCCCTTAGGACAGGAAGTTACTAGTTCTAGGAGCACAAGTAGGACAATTCAAGCAAATATGGGTCACAGTCAATTTGCAGTGCATCTAAATGAAAAAAATCTTCTGAAGCTAAAACCAAAGGTTACGGTTCTCCGAGCAGTCACTAATCAGCAGTGGTTTGAAGCAGCAATGTCAGAACCAGAAGGCAGTAAAACAGAGCTCTGTTGCTAAGTCAGAAGATCAACCAGAAGTAGAAAATGAAGGCAAGGGTTAAAACCAGAGAGCTACAGGAGTATTAAGCAGGAAGGAGGAAGAGACTGGAATAGGAACTACTTAGCTGCCATAGTCAACTCGACTGCAATATTTAGACCGTTATGCAAAAGGAGGTGAGCCTTCCACCTCCTGATCATGGGGTGCTGACGAGTTGACAAGACAGCCAGGGTCATAATGAAGGCAGGATGTTATAGAAGAGCTATAGATAAACACTGTTATTAAAAACTAATGTATTGCAGAACAGTGTTCAAGGGATTGTACCCCCTTCTGGTCAAATGCTCTAAGGGATTCAAAAAATTAAAAAGTTTTAAAAGTATATATAAAAATAATAAAAATTTGAAGTTCAACACCCCCCTTCTGTCATTTTACAGCTAAAAAATGAAAAGTTAAGCCTAACCGGTATTGCAGCATTCATTAATGTCCCATGTATTAAAATGTATTATATTACTTATCCTGCACAGTACAAAAAAAAGTATCCATCACCAAAATTAAAGATATGGTTGCTTTACTTGCCACTCCCTCCATCCTCTCCCCCAAAAAAGGGGATGTACCGTAAATGGTACCAATAAAAACTTCTATTCAGGTAATTTGTTTTTTGGGGTTTTTGGGGTTGGGTAAATATTTTAACTGGGGGTTGTTTCCCTTTTTTAAAAAATTTAAAACCCTTTTTGGTGGGGTTGAATAATTTTTGTTTATTAATTTAATTGGTTGTTTTTTTAAAATGGAAGTGTTTGTAAATATAATTTTAAATATTAAATGTGTGGGAAATAAATCATTTATCAAAAAGGAAAGGTTTTAAAGATTGATAAAAAAAATTTTTAAAAAATTAAAATTAAGGGTTGGGGTAAGTGGTAAATTAAAAATTTTTTTTTGTTGGAATTAAATATTGGGATAGTGGATAATTAAAAAATTTAATGGTGCACAACCAAATTTAGGTGAATTAAATAAAAAAATGATTTAAACAAAAATTATTTTTGGGTTTATAATAAAATTTTAAATAGGATTTTAAAAAAGAAAAAATAAAAAAGTTTTTGGGGGGTAAAAAATTAAAAAAAATAAAAAATAAGGGAAGGGTTTAAAAAAATAAAAAATTAAAATAAAAAAAATGGGAATAAAAAATATTATTTAAAAAACTCCCCCTCTAAAAGAGGATTATGAAAAGGAAAAAGGTAAAGTTCCCATCCCAAACACAAGAGTAAAATTGAAACCCAGGGGTATTGGGAGGATAGTTATAAAATATAAAAATTTTTTTTTATTAAGAATAAATTTTTTAAACATTTTGGGTTGGGTTGCCCCCCTTTTTAAATTCTCAAAAAAAATTAAAAAAAGTTTTGAAGAAAAGATAATAAAAATCAAAAAAATTTTTAAAATTCGACCCCCCCTTCCAACACTAAAAAGAAAAGAAACCAACCTTTTCTAAAAAACAAAAACCCCAGTATTAAATTAAAAAACTATTGAAGAAGAAAAAAAAAACCAAAACCACCCAAAAAAATTTAAAAGTTGGGGTTGCACCCACCCCCCATCCTCCCCCCAAAAAAAGGGTTTACCAAAATTTAATATATAAACCCCAAAAAAACCTGAAAAAATAAAAAACCCCCATATATATAATAGAAAAAACTATGTTTGGTTTTAAAAAAATGGATATACAATTTTGTTGGTTAAATATATTTTGGAATGGGGGAAAAAAAAATGGTTTTTTTTGGGGTTAAAAAAATTTTTAAATAAAAATAAATTATGTTAAGAGAAGAAATTATTATGAAATTAATAATTAGGAAAAATAAATATTTTTAAAAATTTTGAAAAGAAAAAAATTATGTATGAAACCCCGAGTATTGATTATGTAAATAAAAATATTTATGAGTAAATTTAAAATAAAAAAACCAAAGGGAATATATTATTATAAAAACATAAGTTTATGATATAAAATAATAAATTATATAATTTTTAAATTTTATAACAAAAAAAAAAAAAGGAACCCCTTTGACAATACCCCCCGGAATCGTTTCCCCCGTCCCCCCCCAAAATATGTCAGCGGGTGCCCCTAAAAATTTCCCCCTTGGCCCCAACCCCCTTATGGGTTTAGTCCAAACAAGAAGGGTATAAAAGGGGGGAAAAAAACCAAAGTGAAACCCCCAACCCCGGAAACCCCCCTTTAAATATAATTTTTGGTTTTTTGGGCAAATAGCAAAAAATTTTTTAAGCTTTTTAAAAACTTGTGCACTGCGGGAAAACCCCTCCCCATCCCCAATGTCCCATTAACCAAAAGAAACAGTAGCGAAAACACCACCCTGTTCAAACCCCCCCAACTGAATAGGTAATGGGAGCCTCCACTGCCTGTGATAGGGGGCCACGGGGTACACCCAAAATGGAAAAACCCCCTTTAAAACAAAAAACCCACTTTGCTGTTTTTGCCCCTTTAAACCCAGAGAAACTGAAATCTTCGCTAAAAAAAGAGACCTGATGGGAAGGTAGGGGGGTAGGATTTAAACCAAAAAGATCGATGAGAGAAAATAGGTGGTGAGACAAATAGAGAAAAAAAATTGGGTTTTAAATGTGACAAAAAGGAAACAAATGAAAAAAGAGAGGGAAAAGGGAAAGCCCAGATTCAAAGATTTCTAAGTTAAATGGGTTAATATGAGAGAGCCCAAAGGTTTCCTTTCTTTTGACTTTGAGCGGGAAATTTCAAAAAAATTTTAAAAATCCATAAAACACCAAAATGATAACGACTGTACGAGGCAAAAAGGGGGAACCCGGGCCATAAAGGGGCTTCCCAACCCCAAATTTTTGGGGGGGCGGGAAAAATGCAAAAGGGGTTTGGGGAACAGGGGGCCTTATTGGGGTTTAAAAGCAAACCTAAAAGAGAGGGAAATTTTTTCAGGTTGGTTTAAAAGGGCTATTTAAATTTTTTAAAAGGAGATGATTTTTCACCCGTTTTGGTGGGATGCCCCCGGAGAATCTTGGAGATGTTGGGTTGGGGAAAATTTACCCGGGGAGGGGAAGGGAGAAGAACACCCCGTGAAAAAGGGAATTCCCAAAAGGGGGAGGTTTGGTATCTGGAAAATTAAAAGGCAGATATGTATAGGTGGCCCACTTTAAGAAGAGTTTGAAAAGTCAGGGGCAAGTAATTTGAACGAATTCCGGGCAATAGTAAAAAAGGTAAAAGGGGGGGCAGGGGAAAGAAGTGGAGGAGAAAAAGCTGGATAAGATGGGCAGAGGAGTTGAGGATTGATTGAAAGGACGCAAGAGTGCTAGATGGGAGGCCGCAGTAATCTAGGTGGGAGATGACATGGGCATGTACTAGTAGTTTTTTGTTGTATTGAATTTAAAAGGGAATGTTTAAAAAAAAAAAATGTCTTATTTTTAATTTCACGTTTTTTAAGTTTAACCCAATTTTTTAAAGGAATTTTTTTTTTTTTTTCCATTCCTTTTTCCCCAATATTTTTTCCCAAAAAATTTTTAAAGTCCCGTTTTTATTAAATTTTTGGCCACTTTTTCTAAAAATATTCTAAATATTTCCGGGTTCAGTAAGAAAAGATTTTTCAGTAGTCTGCTCATTATTAGCAAAAGGGAGGGTTAAACCTAAAAGGAGACACCAATGGTGTAAAGATAACAAAAGGATCCACCATTCCCCAATTAGGAGATATTTCCCCGTTCACCTCTCCCTCCCACCCCCTGCCCTTTTCCCCCTAGGCCCAAAAGGGGCTTTGCCAAAGAAAACCTCCTAAGAACGGTGGGGACTGAGTCATTTTTTAGGCCTCCTATACCCAAATAAGCTGTTTGAAAATTTAACTCCTGCTTTAAAAACATGCAGGAAAAAAATTTTTGTCCCCACAATCATTTTATAACAACAAATTGAAAAATCAAACCAACCCAGAAAATAAAAACGGCAAAGAAGAAAAAAAATATGGAAAAAGGTCTTGTTTTTAAAAAATTTAAAAAGAAAAAAATTGGCGACAAAATTTTCCTTTAAAAAATGTTTGGATTTGAGAGATATTTTTAAAGGTGGGGAGGCAACAGGGGTTAAGGGACGGGGGATTGGGGTTTAAAGGGTGGAAAGGGGCCCAAAGTGTGAAGGACCCGGGGAAAGTGAAATTTGGGCCTTAGTGTGTTATAGATCAGGGGGGGAGGGTTTTGGGATAGATTTGAGATGAGGGAAAAAAAGTTTAAATTCGTTTTTTCCTAAAAACACTCAGCCATAGGAAATGGGGGGAAAAAAAGGAAAGAAAGGGGCGTTTAGACTTTTTGGATCCCTGGTAGAGAGGGCCGGGGGAAAATCTATTTTTTGGGACCCAGGCCAAAAAGTTTTCGTAGGGGAGGAGTAGGGGACCCTGGGACTGAAACCTAAAGACCCCAAAAAGAAAGGACAAGATGGGAAAGGGGGGGCGGTTTGTAAACCCGTCAAAAGGGTATGAATAAAAAACCAGGAAAGGGCTAAGTCGGGGAAAACGCCAATTTATGGGGGGAATTTGCAGAAATTAGTGGGGGGCCCGGCCAGTGTCCAAAGGACAAGAAAAGTCTAAAGAGTAAAAAAAATAGTGGGGCCATGGGGGCTTTAGCCTTTATCCCTAGGAGGTTTTTTGCGGTGGACCCTTGCGAGGGCCCCCGGGCCCCCGGGTTTCTTTTAAGTAGTGTTATCAAAACCAACTGCAGCGGGTCAAGAAGAAGTTGGATGAAAAAATGGGAGGACAGTTAAAGGGATAGACATGCTGTTCAAGATTTTTAAGGAAAATGGAAGCATTGGGGTGATTTACAAAATTTGGACTGGAGAAGGGCAAAGAAAAGGTTTCTTTAGAAGGGGTTTTGGGGATAAATAGCGGGTTTAAAAAAACCCCAAAAGGGGGTTAACAAATTTAAAAAGGGAATGGGTGGGGGTTTGGAATAGGTGGGGAAGGCTTTTTGGGCCAAGATTGCATGGTAAATGGGGTTTTTGTTTTGGAGAGTAAAAGGAAAACTTGAAAATTTGAAACATTTGGAAAAAAGGCAGAATTTTTGGCAGGTAAGGAGGAATCGGTCGGTTTCTGGGTATAAAGGGTTTTCCTCTGAAAATTTTTGATTTTGTTTAAAAATTTTTTCCCAAAATCATCCCGCTTAGGGGAGGGGTTTGGGGGTAGGGGGGACCGAGGGACGGGGGGAGAGAGTTGAAGGTCCCCATAGTTTTTTCAAAAAATTTGAGACAAAAAGAAAAGACTTTGGGTTAAAATTTAATAGTTTGGTGGAAGGGAAAACCCGATTTTAAATTTTTGAGGAAGGGAATGAATAGGGTTTGAGGCCCTTCGTAAAGAAGGGTTTTTTTTTACCATGTTCAGAAAACGCGGTTAGCTTCCCCTCATTTTTTTAGTTAAAGGGATTTTGCCACAATGTAATGTTGACATGGGATCCTCCAAAATGTGTATTGGATCACTTTTCTAAATATATGTCACTAAAAAAAGTGAAGCCTGTGACAGCTACAGCCTTAAATAGATGCCCTTGGTTACCTGATAGTTTACCTTAGACAAGACCAGGACACGGATCTGGCCCGCTTGCTTGTCTGCACTCTATCTCCTGGCAGGGGAAAATGAACGAGCTTTTAAGGGACTGAGGAAAAAAGTCTCTGTCTCCTGTATAGAGAATCCACTAGTTCTAATGTAATTATCAGAGTAAAGATTGCAGATGCTCCTTGAGCAGCCCTTCTCCTCCCTCCTGCAGCTTTGAAGGGACTGTGGAAAAATTATCCTTTGTCTCCTGTATAGAGAATGCACTGGTTGTAATGTAATTATCTTAGTAAAATTGCAGACGCTCCCTCAGCTCACTGCGTCCATGAAGGAATGAAAGAAAGCTGCCTGCTAATCTCTCCTGAGCAGATAAGAGGCATAAAACAAAACCCATTAACTTGTGCACAATAGTTCTCCTCTGTGATGTAGCAAAACAATGTTTGCTCAGCCCCAGAGACTGAGCCTCCTCGGAAACGTGCAGGGGAGGTGGTGCTATGACATCAGAGGAGGTACTTTTTTTTTAAACACAGAAACACAATGCCCTTCTTTTCAGGGCTTAAGGCTCACATTCAGCCTGTTAGCTGAGGAAATCACTTCTTGGCAAAACCCCTTTAAATTGGTGGGCCAGGGTTGTCTGTTGATTTTGTGGGTCCTGACATGCGTGAAGGGGCAACTAAACCAAAACTTATTGTGTTTAGTTGTTCATTAGACATTTCGCATCTCCCCTGCACTTCATAAGGAGGGGGTAAGCAGCAGGATATAGCATTTCCACTGATTTCCCGTACTCCCAAGGGAGAGGGGCAGTGCGTGGCCCCCTTTTTTCTTATATTAAAATGGCCCCGTAT